>JAVJIF010003105.1:0-283533 GCA_038442645.1 Agave tequilana | reverse complement strand
CATGCAGAGATAGAATTAGTCCAGTTTTTCACTCTTTTTAGTATAGGTTTTTGTTTTCTTTTTATGTAATTTTAATTTGTATGTAAGTTTAAGTTAGATTGAGATTCATGTAAGTAAGAGAGAGAGGCTTATGTTGAGAGTGACACCGATGTACCCTCCTCCTTTCTTCCATCTTTTCTGCAAGCAATGAAAGGTAATTTTTTTATGTTAGTCTTTACTTTTGTTTTCTTCTTCTTCTTTCTACTTTACCTCTTTTGGTTTTGATGAGCATGCAAGTGAATCCAGAAGCATCAGTATAACAATGTTTGAGTGAGTGCCAACGATAATTCATGATGATGTTCTCCTCCTCAAGACTCGTATCATTTCATTCTTGTTCGTCTTGATGATGTAATGCGACTGGGGACTGAGCTCGATCCTATGGCTTATGCGTTGAACGCCTTCGAAGTAAGGTAGAACATGCAAGGGTTTCAGGTAAGTCATCAACCAAACTAGGTAAGTATTTATTTAATCTTCTTTCTTTTCTTTATTTCTTTAGTTTAGATCACCAACACCACATCTTCCTAATCTTTTTCACTCTTTTTCAATTTATTTGTACATAGTCATTTTCTGATTTTCTCACCTTCTCATTCTACCATTTTCTTCCTCACTTAACTTTAACCTAATTTTTCTCTTTTTCTTTAAAGAACTAAAGAAGAATTTTAACCAAACTTTGTATCTTAAAAAGAAGATCTTACTAAAATGCTCCATCGCTAGTCCCTCCTTGTGGATCACGACCCGCATAGCACTTGCTATCGCGCTAGAATTGAGCACTTGCACATCTCTATTTTAAAGTTCTGAAATACTGTATTTTGTGTGCAGGTTTAAGTTTAATCAAATTTTGGCGCCGTTGTCGGGGAGGGACGGTAAGTTACTCTCTTTAAAAGTTTACATTTTTGGTTAACTTTCTTCGTTGTTTTTTTGTACAAATTCAACAATAAGGAATTCTTACTGCAGTGGACACATAAGTGGCCTTGGACTCTGCTCAAGAAAGCAGAGCCAAGAAGCCCTCAGATTGCTACATTCCACTGGCAAAACTGAGTGAACTACTAACCTGTATTTTTGCAGGTTGGCTGAATTGAAAATCTGAATATCTGTAGCATTTATTTTCTTATTTGATTCACTATATTACTTTCTAACCTCAATAGTAAAATATGATTGTAAATGCTAAAATGATTTAGACTTGCATTTAGGCACGTGTCTATTTCATTTCATTTTTTATTTACTGTTGAAGAGTGCTGCAGCAAAGGTATGCGTGCATAGCATTTAGTATAAGGTTCATTCTTGTATGATTGCTTGAATGTTACTTTTTTCTATATACTTGTACACTGCACTAAATTGACTTAAGAGCTTGTCCTATAAACAAGATAAGATGGGGAAGTCATTACCCTCCCTTAGCCCACAAACAATCTCCTCACTCACTAACCCAAACCTAACTAAAATTGAGTAGACGTTGGCCCTAGGGACACCTCGAACTCAATTAGGAGATTATCCTAAGGGGAAAGGTGTGGAATTTGACTCTTGCCAAATCATGTCTAGGAAGGGGATTAAGGGCGAAAGCCTAAAGGTTGGTGGTTATTTAATTAAGGAACGTCATTGACGGAAAACCTCCCACCAATCTTGCCCTGACCTGGCTGATTAGCTTGTGGTCAAAGTCTGCATTTACCTCCCGTGGACAGTCTAACCAGTTAGGAGTCGTCTAGGTCATAGGTCTGCCCTAACTTAGGATAGAATTTTTTCTTTTTTTTTTTTGTTTGCTTATTTGTTGTTTCTTTTTTGTTTGCGTTTTATTGTGTGATATGATTTATAACAATAATTTTTTTCAATTTTAATGGTAATCCATATTACACACCAACCTCTTTTTGGATATTACCAACCCGGCATATCATGACTTTAACCACCTAGTGTGCCGGATTGGTCTTATCCGAATCAATATAACCCATGCCCCCAATCTTATAGCCATAATTTCCAAAATAATTTTAACTCTTCACAGAGTCAGTGGGGATTCACCTCCCCCGAGTCCAATTTTCAACAAAACTTGCCCACCTTATCCACCTCGTCCACAATATTTCCAAGATTCATACTCAGTTCCACCAGTCCAAAATAGAAAACCATCAATTTTGGAAATGAGTATGCGTGAGTCCAAACAAAAATCACAAAAATCTGATGGACTCACAATTTCACCACCAATTTCAAAACAACACTTCATCTTTTTAACAAAACGATGAACCTATCAACTATGAAAAGATGCTTGAAGCCATGACTCAGGCTCAAAATGCTCGTAATCATGACATAGATATGATGGTTCAATCTCTATGTTCTCATCGTTTGGCCAGTTCTGATGTCAATAACCATTTTGTTAGAGCGAAGAGTCATGTTATTTTGGAACACAAGGTTCCATTTCAGCACAATCATTTGAACTTGCCCAAACCCCAAAATTTGAAAGTGACATTGACAGTTTGACAAGTTATCCTTTTCCTGAAATTGAACTTGAAAATGAATATGATCATGAACCTCAACTTAGTGATTCAATTCTACTTCCTGATTCAATTATGACTCCAGTATCTTCACTTGATTTCAACCTTTTTTCGAGTCAACATTGATCCTGTGCCAATTCATCATGAAATTTAATCACCCATCTTTGATGATCATATTGAATTTGACCAATTTTACACTTTTAAAAGTCCTATTGACAAATTGGCAAGTTCTCATTTTTATGACATTGAACTCAATGAGAAATGTGACCTAAATTCTCAAATCTGTGATCCAGTTCAAATTCCCAAATCAATATTGACTCCTGTTTTGTTACCAGACTTGAGTAATATTTTAGAGTCAGTTTTGATTCCCACACCTATCATTCTTGAACTTGAATCACCAATATTAAGTCACATTCCATTATTAGAAAATAAATGTGGACTTGAGTTTCAACTTCTTGACTTGGACCCACTTCCCAAACCAATCTCGACTCCTGAATCTTTACTTGACTTAAGTCACCTTCTGAGTCGGTATTAGTCTGTACTTCCTGAGTCCAAGTCAATCATTCTATCTTTTCACACTCCATTTTGAGACAAGGCAGTTGACAAATTTGACTCCGAAATTAATTATGAAATTTGAAAATTAGATGGGGTTAAATTTTAATAAAAATCCTTTATGGATACATCATTTTAATGGGTTATATTAGAGAGATTTCTGGTGGGTTCCTCCGAACTGCACGAAAAGTCGATTGGGCCGCATTTCGTGGACCAATCAGACCACCACCGGAACCACCACCTTAAGGTAGTATTTTCCTTCCCTTTCTTCTTTTTCATGCATTCATGCATTAATTCATACATTGAGGACAATGCATGAGATAGGTGGGGGGAGAGTCTAATATAACTTAGGGTTTTTTTTATTAAAAAAATTTTTACTTTAAAAACTTTTTGAAAATAGAAAACAATATTTTGACATATTTTTTGTAAGAAATTAAGTCAATTTTAAGGAATAGGAAAATCAAAATTAGGATTTCTTAAACTTGGTCAAAATAAGGTTATTTGTTTAATTTTAAGGTTAGGAAGATAATTTGTCAAAGTAATTTAATCTTGATCTTTACCTTAATGAAATATGCATACTTCATACACTTACACACTTAGGGTTCAAAAATAAAGATTCTTATGCCTTATAAAAAAATATTATGAAAAAAAAATATATAAACAAATCTAATTATTGATTAGCTAGGTGCTTTGACCTAAGCAAGCCTTAGTATTTATGCAAAAGATAATTAGATAATTTTGAGAAAAAAAGTATATATATAAATCCTCTGATTAAGCTGGGTATTTGTGCCTCATGAAGCATAAGTATTCACGCCTAAAAGGGGTTCATATAATAAAATCCTTAGTTTTGTGGCCCTGTTTGCTTGAGTCCTTAAGTCCTTGGGGTGTTTCCTCACCCGGTGCCCTAAGACCGTTTAGTTTGGGAGTCATTGATTAAAGGCTCGTTACATGGGTAGATTAGAAAGCCTAATAGAACTAAGGAATAATACTACCAAAATATATATGTAAATAAATAAGGCATAAGAGTTAGAGTTAATGAACCCTTAGTCAAATTTTCACAATCACAAAGGTGCATATGACTTAGGGTAAAGTAATAGACTAGGTGAAAAGTACAATTGACTCCTTATTTTGATTGATAACAAATTTTTAAAATAGAGACTAAGTTTAGAAATGAAAAATTCAGTTTTCCTATACTTATAGATTACTTAAGTCTTACAATTATATTTCAAATATTTTTCTTTTTCAAAATGCTTTTCGAAAATACTAACTCTTTGTTCTCTTTCTTTATGGATTTTGTGGGTGTAATCCACTGAAAACCCTCACGAGACAAAAACTCGTCCTCTGGGGGAAACCTAGAGGTTTAACGGCTTGTTGCACATGCTCAGTGCAATCGCGTGACCTGCGAAAGTGGTCTAATAATCCTTAGTATAGTTTAGTTGTTTTGCTCGACGACGAGCAAAAGATAGGTATAGGGTGTGATTGGTCACTAATAGTGCACATTTATTATCATATTCTCCTACTTATTGTAGAATAAACTATGCATTTTTTAATTAAATGTTTAATTTATTTGCAGGCCCATTTTTAAAGGAGAGTGAAGAGAAATGATGTCCAAAAGCCCACCAAATTCTGACTTAATTCAGAATAAATTCGAAATCAAAGAATCAGGGCAAAATCTTGGCATATCAGAGAGGTTGAAAAACCGGTTGAGAAGAATCCTCCCTGAATCGATCGGTTGAAGCCAAGGAAAAGGCCATTTTGTCAAAATCCCAGACTTAAACGAGAAATCTAACTGAAGATAAAGCCAGAACGTGAAACCAGGAATTCCACCAACAGGGTGTGGCCACCTGGCACATCCTGGCCGCGAAAACGCGACCAAAGCCGCGTTTTCGCGGCTTTGTTAGGGAGTTAGGGGAGCGTTTGCTCCCCCTATCTTCTCAGACCTCTCCCCTCTGGGTTTTTGCCTATAAAAGGGCAGGATTTTCACTGAAAATGAGACAACCATGCAGAGATAGGAATTAGTCTAGTTTTTCATTTTTTTAGTATAGGTTTTGTTTTTCTTTTTATGTAATCTTAATTTGTATGTAAGCTTAGGTTAGATTGAGATTCATGTAAGTAAGAGAGAGGTTTATGTTGAGAGTGACACCGATATACCCTCCTCCTTTCTTCCATCGTTTCTGTAAGCAATAAAAGGTAATTTTTTTTATGTTAGCTTTTACTTTTGTTTCTTCTTCTTCTTTCTACTTTACCTCTTTTGGTTTTGATGAGCATGCAAGTGAATCTAGAAGCATCAGTATAACAATGTTTGAGTGAGTGCCAACGATAATTCATGATGATGTTCTCCTCCTCAAGACTCGTATCATTTCATTCTTGTTCGTCTTGATGATGTAATGCGACTGGGGACTGAGCTCGATCCTATGGCTTATGCGTTGAACGCCTCCGAAGTAAGGTAGAACATGCAAAGGTTCCAGATAAGTCATCAACCAAACTAGGTAAGTATTTCTTTAATCTCTTTCTTTTCTTTTATTTCTTTAGTTTAGATCACCAACACCACATCTTCCTAATCTTTTTCACTCTTTCAATTTATTTGTACATAGTCATTTTCTGATTTTCTCCACCTTCTCATTCTACCATTTTCTTCCTCACTTAACTTAACTTAATTTTCTCTTTTTCTTTTAAAGAACTAAAGAAAAACTTTAACTAAACTTTGTATCTTAAAAGAAGATCTTACTAAAAAGCTTCCATCGCTAGTCCCTACTTGTGGATCACGACCCGCATAGCCACTTGCTATTGCGATAGAATTGAGCACTTGCACATCTTTATTTTAAAGTTCTGAAATACTGCATTTTGTGTGCAGGTTTAAGTTCAATCATATGAGAACCAATATAGACTTATAGAGTTGATTTAAATCAAGTTGAGATTCAAGAGTCAGTTTGATTCAAGAGTTAGGTCCAAATCAAAGAGTTGATTTTCACATTTATTTTTCATCAATGGAATGGACTCTATAAGATAGGTGACTCAAATTCAATATTTACTAATGCAAGAATCAATGTTGGCTCGAGAATGTTTTTCAAATCGGGTATGGATACAAGAGTCAACATAGATTCAAATTTGAAGCTGAATCACAAAATTAGGGATCGGGTCACATTCATGTTCAACTTCAATCTCATTGAAGTGATAAGTTGCCAATTTGTCAAAGGTTGGATATTAGTCAAGTTCAAATTGTGTGCTGAGAATCTTGGTTTCCAAACAACATGACTCTTGGGCCGATCAATAGGATTAGAGATATCAGAATTGGTTAAATATTGATAAGGGAGAATTTTCACATTCCTATAAGTGTTGATCAATTAACTCATTTGTGCTTCTAACCTATCGATATATTAGGTAAAAAAATTTGATTCTGAATCATTTCTTTCACACTCTTTTTGAAGTCAATTGGTTCTTCTTGAAAATGTGAGGATGAAAGTTGGTTTTGAAAATTTTGTTGAAATTGTTAGTCCATCAGATTTTAAAATTATCACTCGGACTCATGCAAGACTTCTATACTCTTTTCTAACTCGAATTTTTCTTCAATTGGTTGATCTTGATAAGGAGTATTAAAGTTAAATATTGAAAAAGTGGCTGACAATATAACTCGGCGGAGGTGTATTCTCATTGACTCGATGAATAGTGGAGATGATTGTTTCAATTTTGTTCATAATACGAGGATTGGGAAGTATATTGAGTCGAATAAAACCAATTTGGCATATATGATTGGTTAAAGTGAGTTAGTACCAGGTTGATGATATTCGAGTCAAAAGAGGTCAGAGTGAAATATGGATTCATGTTAATATAGAAAAAAATTAGAGTTATGATCCATTTCACATGAAATAACAAAAACAAAAAAATTAAACAAACAAATAAAAACAAAAAGAAAGAGAAAATCAAGCTTATGTTAGGGTAAAGCTTAGACCTAGATGACTTCTAACTAGCTGACTATCCAAGAGAGGTATATTACTGTAGTCTGACCACAGGTTTATCAGCCAAGTAGGGGCAAAACTCAGTGAGAAGTATCTATGTAGAGTAACAGGTCTTAATTATGCCAAACCACTGATCTTCGATGATCTTGCCTCTTAATTTTCACCCTTAGACACCGATTTGACCAGAGCAAACTCTAACAACTTTCTCCCGAGAGCAATTTTCTATTGAGTCCGAGATATCCTTAGGGCCAACGTCTATTCAATTTTAAGTTAGAATTGGGTTAGTGAGCGAGAAGATGATTTTTGGGCTAAGGAAAAGTAATGATTCCCCTACCTTATCTTATTTATTAGTTAAGCTCATAGTCATATTCGTTCGCATGGTATATATCAAAAAGTACAGTCAAGCAATATAAATAACTCAAAAGTGTTTTCTATACTCCATGCAATGCAGATGTATCTTGGCTCCAACACTTTTCAATTGTAATGAAAAGAAACAAATTAAAGGAATGCCTAGATGCAAGTCTAATCATTTTTTAAGATTTACAATCATGAGTTACTGTTGAGTTAGAAACAGTATCCAGTATAAATTAAAATGAAAAAACTAATAGATGCAAAAGTCTGATGTTTGCAACTCAACACCCTGTAAGAACGTAGGGTTAGTAGCCCTCCTTGTTTGCTGCGCAAATGCGACCAGGCCGTGTTTTCATGGCAAGACTAAGGTTACCTGAGCTCTACTTTCTAGAGCAGAGGCACAAAGATGCTATGTATGTTCTATAACTGTTAGTTTCCTGAAACTATCCCATACACAAAAACAGAGAATAAAATTAACCCTTTAGTAAATTAAAAAGAAATATCGTTTCTTCCGTGGCAACAACGCAAAAATTAATTGGGCTGAAAATAGGGCACAAAAATAGAGTTTTGAAATTAAAGTCAAGATTGGTTCTTTAGCTTTCTCAATTCTGCCACAATAGCAAAGTGGCTAAGCAGATTGTAATCCACAAGGAGGTATACAATAAAAGCTTTTTGGTATTTTGTTAAATCACTAAATTAGTTAAAACATTTTTTCTTTATTTTGAAAAGAGAAAGAAAAGAAAACTATGTCAGAAGAGGAGTAGAAAATAGAAGAAGAAAGTGTTGGTATTTTTAAAATTGTTTTTAAAGAAAAATTAAAAGTTAGGAAAGTTCATGATTTATATCTACTAAGTATTCCTACTAGTGAACTTACCTCTTTAGATGATGGCTTTACCTTTGATCTTTGGCGACGATTTATCTTGACTTGAAGATGGCCACCACATAACCTATAAGAAAAGATTCGATTCCATTCCACATTACATCATCAAAACTCAAAGAGTAAATATGAAATGATATAGAATAAAAGAAAGAATCCATCATTATGAGCTCTCAATGGCTCTTGTAAGGGCAAAGCTATTTCAATGCTATTAGATTCATATGGATAGAAATCTAATAAAAAGAAAGTAGGCTAGAAGGTTAATACAAATAAAATCTTGAAGAAGAAATACACAAGAATAATATAAAATTAATTTCAATTAAATTAAGAAACAATAAAAGAAAAGAATAAGTTTACATCAAGTGTCACCCTTAACTCAGCATTCTCTATTTTTCTTATGAATCTTTCTCTAATTTAAGTTATAATGAAACATAAAATTACATAAAACAAAAAAGAAAAAGAAAAGAAAATCCTAAACTAAACTTAGAATCCCTCCTCCTTTTTTTTAGTCCTTTTATAAGGAGAATAGAAGTACATGTTTCTTTCAATCATTCCAACATGTTTATAATATGTTTTTTTTAAATTGCTCTAACATGTTTCCTTCAATCACTCTTTTGATTTTAACGTATGATTTGAATGGAGAAAAGTTTTGGAATTTCAATCATTCTTTTGATTTCAACATGTGATTTAGATGGAGAAAATCCTCAGAGCTTTGGTTCGCACTAAATTCTTTAGTCCATTCAACTTGATTCAGTACTTGATTCACTACATTTTTTATCTCTTGTTGCACCCAAGCTTACTTGCTTAACACCAAATGACTTGTATAGCTCCTCAATTTTCTAAACAAAAAAACTACCAATTAACTATAATTAAACAAAAATGATTTACTAACAAATATGTAATCTAGGTATAAAATGTGTACAAATATTCCTTTATCACCTGCGAATTGTTTGACACATGATGTTGTGATGCTACATTACTTCACCCGTTAACATGATACCTGATTAGTTAATCACTTGACTGATGATTTTCACTTTTCACCGAGACTTGACATTGATATCATGTACACACCTTGAATTATATTCCTATATCACGCGAGTTTCTCCTCTTATTATATTCATGTTAATTCCTAAAAATCGATCATCATGGAAATTTTTTTTACTAATTAGATAACTTGCACCAAGATGGGGAAAATTGATGGGTTCAATATGGGTATATGTTTATAATGGTCAAATATTATGCAACTAAAAGATCGATTCTACCTGAGGGCCATTAGGTGTTTCGGTGAGGTGTATTGGCACCCTTACTCCAAATTTCATTCCTTCCAAGGTATACAAATAAGACCCTTATGACTTGGCGGTCGGTTTCGATTCAGTACCAGATGCTCTTGAGGTTGTTGTCCCAGATATGAACGGGGCTTGTTATAAACATGATTTGTTGACCCCCCATCAATTTCTAATAACCAACTTCGGCTTACTCATATGTGGATGTATGTGTTTAGAGACGTCGGGACACATACCGGGTTAGATGAGTGAAAGAAATAATAATAATAAAAATAATAATGTAATGATTTGGTTGCATTTACTCAATTTCTTGTTTATTCTTTTTACTCTCTTTATGGTGATTATTTTATGCTTTCATGATTTGAATATACGGCATATTTTTTTGTACACATATGTTTGTCTGTGCATGCCACTTGGCTTCATTTTTTGCACTAGTTGGGCTACTTTCTTACAACTTTTACTTGTTTGTCCTGATCCCGGAGCTTGGACTGAAGTGAATCCCTCTCAATGATCAGGCTTATCTTGTAGAGTAGGTGGACCACCAGTAGATCCTTCTGGCCTGCTATATCTTGATCGGCTCGCGAAAGTTTCCTTTTTGCAGCTCGTGAGCATCTCCCAGTCTTTTTGTATTTTGTAAATTTTACTTTTGCACCTTTTGGTGATGTAATATTTAATCACAGTCTGTGATAATTGAATACTTGTACTATTTTACTAGAATAAATAATACTACATACTTCCATACTCTCACTCCGGTACTGTACTGATGCTTAGCGTATATACGTGGGGTATTCCTACTCTGCGTATATATGTCACAGTAATGTCTTCGTACCCGCGGGGTCGAGGCATTACACTCTCTCAATCTCTTTTCCCCTCAGATCTGTTCCCCGCCGCCCTTCGCTGCCACTCTCTTACCTCGCCGGCGATTCCTCCCCTATTATCGCCGCCCTTGCCCCTTCTCTTCCCCCTAAAAAAATCGATCCCGCCCCTTGTCCCTTGTCTCTTTCACCCAAAAAATTTCCTCCCCCTTCGGCGGTCCCCTCTTCTGCCTCCCACTAAACCCGACCCGCCCTCTCTCTCCTCTCCCTAAGTGACTCATGCCAACCTCTCTTTAACCCTCTAGAGAGCTCCCCGCCCCTCTCCCTTCCAGCGAGGCCCCCTCCAGCGAACTCTGTCTTATCATCAACGCCTTTAAGGAATAACTCTTCTCTATATCCTTATGCATATTTTACATAGAGAAAAATGTTAGTGAATTTTTTGCTGCTAAATTGTTCAATTTTTTTGGTGATAAATTAGTGAAATTAGCAAAATTGTTAAATTGCTTTGGTGATAAATTAGTGAAATTAGTGAAATTGTTAATTGCTTTGGTGATAAATTAGTGATATTAGAGAAATTAGTTTTAGAAAAAGTTTAATTTTTATGTATGTGTGATGTGTGCAATGTGTGTGTGTTCATTTGTGTGTATACATGTGTGCGTTCATGTGTATGTCTGTGTGTATGCTTATATGTGTGTTTATGTGTGATGTTTTTGATGTGTGTGTTTATGTGTGTGATGTGTATGTGTTTAATGTGTGATGTGTGCGATGCGTGTGTGTGTTTTGTGTTTAATGTGTGATATGTGTGTATTTTTAATGTATGATGTGTGCAATTTATGTGTGTGTGTATGTTCATGTGTGTATGTCATGTGTGTGTGCGTGTTTGTATGTGTGTGTGCGTGTGTATATGCCTTGTGATCGGAAATTAATTTTTTTGTTTGGATTTTTGGTGTCATGTTTTATCGAAAATTAATATTTAATTTTTTTATGTTTAGACATAGTAAAGATGGATCAAAAATGAATTCGGGCTGATCGGTTAAGTACCGAATATGAGAAAGGTATAGAGGAGTTATCAATTTTGTTGCTTAGCATGTAGATAATCCTAACCGTGTTAATTGTTCGTGCATAAAATATGGTTGTCTTGATAAATTTATAGTAGAAATATTAAGACACCATTTATTTATTAATCGGTATACATGTTATACAAATAGATATGGCATGGTGAGAGTGTAAGAGAAGATAGACCTACTAATTCAAGTGATAGAAGATAGATGAAAGGGAAGAAGTTGACTGTGATGAGGGTGATAATTAGAAGACATGATATATAATGTAGATGAATACTTTATGAATCATCCACACTTTTCAAGAACTTGAAGAATGATGCAGAAAAATCTTTATATGTTGGTTCTAAATTCACTAGATTGTCTACAGTATTGAATTATACAATTTGAAAGCAAAAAATGAGTGGAGCGATAAGAGTTTTACATCCTTACTCAAACTCTTGAAATATATACTTCTAAGGACAATGAACTTTCGCATCGCACATATAAGGTCAAGAAAATCATGTGCTCTATGAGTGTGGATTATGAAAGATACATGTTTACCCTAATGATTGTATTTTGTATCGAAAGGAATATGAACATTTAGAGAAATGTCTGGTGTGTGGATCACGTTATAAAATAAATGAGAAATCTCTGGTTAAGGTATTATGGTATTTTTGATAATACTTAGATTTAAACGCATGTTTAAGAATGCAGAACATGCGAAAAGGTTGACGTGACATTCAGATGTGAGGATTATTGATAATATATTACGACATCCGGCTGATTATCTGTAATGGAATATGATTAATGAAAAAATTTTGAATTTGGGCATGATGCAAGGAATCTCCGGTTAGGTCTTCTGACTGATGGAATGAATCCATACGGTAACATGAGCAGCACACACAGTACATGGCCAATTGTGTTGATTATTTATAATCGTTCTCCATGATTGTGCATGAAGCGCAAGTTTCTTATAATGTCATTGCTGATATCGGGGCCCAAACAGTCAAAAAATGATATAGATGTTTATTTAGCACCTAATATTGAGGACCTAAAGATAATGTGAGAGAAAGGGGTAAAAGTATTTAATGCTTATCGTCAAGAACTTTTCACATGTCGAACTATATTACTTTGAACAATCAATGATTTTCCAGCATAGGTAACTTGTTAGGGTACAATATGAAAGGACACAAAGCATGTCCTAAATGTGAAGAAGACATATTTTCTGTTCAATTAAAGCATGGAAGAAAGACAATATATTTTGATACCCGCAGGTTCTTACCTACATTACACCATTACGGAGGCTATAAAAAGTGTTTAATGAATCTACAGAAGAAGAACAGGCTCCAAAATTTTTTAACGTAACAAGTATATGAAAGGGTGAAACATCTCATGCCAAGTTGTGAAAAAGTCAAGCAAAATCTAATTGAAAAAATGTGTGAAAGAAAGCGATCAATATTTTTTAAGCTCCTGTATTGGAAGGGTTTGTTTATGATACGCTGCCTTGATTTCATGCTTATTGAGAAAAATGTGTGTGATAGTATTGTTGATACATTACTCAATATACCTAGTAAGACTAAGGATGGATCAAAAGTAGACTGAATTTGGTTGGAATGGGTATACGTGAGCAGTTAGCACCTGCGCAGAAAGGAAAAAATACGTGTTTACTGTCAGCATGTTATACTTTGTCTGAAAGAAGAAAGTAAAATTTTGTCAGCGTCTTGCTGGATTAACTTCCCAAGTGGTTACTCATCAAATATTCGAAGTCTCATGTCAATGAAAAATGTAAAACTTGTTGGCTTGAAATCTCAACATTGTCATGCATTGATGCAATAATTGTTGTCGGTGATTATACGTTTTATACTTTCGAAACATGTTCATCATGCTGTTGGCCCAAGAGGTTACACTCTCCAATTGTTTTGTGTTTTGATGATGACAAACCAAAGTAGAGCTATTTGGTACTAATAAGTTTGTTAAGATAAGTTTCAGGTTTGTACCATATTTAGAGACCATTCGCTTAGCTATTGTAAGAACTTCTAAGTTCCACAAAGCAAGGAAGGCAAATTGCACATCAAGGAAGGATCATAGAAGAGAAGGCACTAGCAAGGCATTGGATGGCTCAAAGACTTGAAGATAGCTCAAGAAGTCTTCATGTAATTTGTTTTTCAGTTTATAGTATGTTAAAGAATAGTGGATAGGTTTGAAGCTCTATCACACACGTTTTTGCGCACATGCTCATTCCAAAATAATTTCTTATAAATTATACAAAAATATTTTGCATACAAGTTTTTGCCTACAAATACATCTTTATGTTTAATTCTATTCCCTGTTCAAAAGTATTTTTGTTAAAATCAAAATCCTCTTTATTTTCTTTTCCAAAAATGATTTTTGACCTGATCCGGTCGACCGGGACAGTCGACCGAGTCTGTGTCAGTCTGGTCCGGTCGACCGGACCAGTCGACCGCAGTTCTGGCAGAGGCACGTATCAGTGTGCATGTCTGCCAGTCGACCGGGGGCGGTCGACCGGGATATTGTTTTTGCTCACAGGTTTTCTCAGTCGACCGGGTCGGTCGACCGCTAGCCTATAACGGTCAAATTTTTGATCTACCGGTCGACCGGCCCAGTCGACCGATGTGTCCGTTGAACAGTAACGGGCAGATTTTAAGTGAGCTGTTTATTTTTGTCTTTTGTGTTTGAAAATTCGTTTAAGGATATATTTTGATCTAATTACCTCCTAAACATCAGTAATTATGTTTTATCCCTAAACCCTAGCCCTCTCCTATAAATAGGGGTGTTTGGGAGAGATTTGTAACAACAATTTTTGCTAGAAAATTCAAAAGTTTAAGGCTTTCAAAAGAGACTTGTTTCTTGGTTTTTGTGCTGAATTTCTCACTGATTTTCTAAAGGGTTTTCAAATACTCTCTGATTTAATTTTCTTTCTTCACTTACAACAAGAGCTTCATTCCTACTCAATATTCTCTAAGGACCTTTGTAAGGGAAGAGATATTTGAAAGAGAGAGTTTGTGGTCTTTTAACTACCAAGGAAATTACTTGTTCTTGAGATTGTAGGAGTTGGGTACTCCATTGTATTTGAGATCTTTGTGATAGTGGAAGTGGTCGGAATCCTTCTGGGGAAGGCGGGGAGTAGAGCTGGGTGCTCGAACCTCGATAACATATCCTTGTGTTTGCGATTGATTTACATTCTTGCAATTCTTACTCTACTTTGCTTGCACTTATTACTTGCTCATCATATTCATTGTCATACTTGCTTGCATTCATCTTGTGATTCTTGATTGTAATTGTTGTAGCTTTAATTTTTTTATTTGCCCTTTGATTAGCATTGTCACCTATTCACCCCCCCTCTAGGTGACTTTTCAATTGGTATCAGAGCTTGGACTCTAGGTTTGGCTTAACATCCATAGAGAGATCCTTAAAACTTGCTAATCAACATTTTCATTTCATTCATTCATCACTAGTAAACATGGCCGACAACATTAAATCCCCACCTAAATTTGATGGCCTAAATTTTCCAATTTGGAAGGTTAGGATGACTATATTTTTGCAATCTTTGGGTAGCTTAGTAGCCAAGTCCTTGACCAAACCCTATGAAGCACCCGATGGTGATGAGAGCACTTGGACCGACCTTGACTTTAAATTATATGAGGCTAACTCCAAGGCCCAAAACTCTCTATTGACCGCCTTGAATGAGGATGACCTTACACGGGTAATTCATTGCCAATCCGCCTATGAGATTTGGCAACACTTATTGGTCACACACGAGGGGACTTCACAAGTCAAGAGAGCTAAGATAGATCTCTTGAGGTCCCAATATGAGCCATTTAAAATGCTTGATGATGAGTCTATTGATAGTATGGCTACAAGGTTTACTAAAATCACTAATGGTCTTTCTTTCTTAGGTGATGACATCTCCAACGATCAAAAGGTGCGGAAAGTAATTCGGGTTCTTCCTTTATCATGGGAGATCAAGGCCACCACCTTGAAGGAGTTGAACGACAAGGACGAGATGGACCTCATTAGTCTCATTGGGAACCTAAAGACCCATGAGATGGAGAAGAAGGCAAGAGAGGAGGCCACTACTTCAAAGAAGAAATCCATAGCCTTCAAGACTTCATCCACCAATGATGACGATGAAGATGACGAAGAAGAAGATGAGGAGCTAACTCTACTTGTGCGGAATGTCAAGAGGTTGTACCGAAAGAACAAGTTCAACTTCCGGAGAAAATTTGAAGGCAAAGAGGAGCGGAAGATCATATGCTACAATTGCCGCAAACCCGGACATATCATGGCGGATTGTCCGGAATTCAAGAAGAAAATGACTTCCTCCTTCAAGCCAAAGAAGCCGGAGGAAAAGAAAGCTTACAAAGCTACGTGGGATTCGGAAAGCGAGTCCGAAGAGGAGGTGGATCAAGCTAATATGTGTTTCATGGCAAACACACCCAAGGTAACCCCTCAATCCCTTGATGATGAAGATGATGATGTAAGTAAGGAAGTTCTAGTGCATGCTTTTGTAGAACTTTCTGAAACTTATGATAACAAGAAACTTGAATGCATAAAATTACAAAAAGAAGTTGCTTTTCTTAAAGATCAACTTGCCATTGTTTCTAAAGAAAAAGATGATATTTCTTCTAATTTCATTTTCATGCAAAAAGAATTTTGTGCCTACAAGAGTACTTGTAAGGCAAAATCTCCTATTATTGATGAAAAAGAAATTTCTTCTTTTAAATCCAAAATGAATGATTTCAAAAAAGTTTTAAATGATTGTGCTTTCAATACTAAGAAACTTGAGAACATGTTTTCTAAAAAGCACACTTCACATGCTAAAATTTCACAAGATAAAAATTCTCATGCTAGCACCTCTCATGCTAATACTCACAATGCTCATGCTCACAAATCACACACCCATTATGCTTTTAAATATGGTAGAGTATATAGATGCACATATTGTGGTAAAAATGGACATTTAGCTAAGTTTTGCTATGATCAACTAAATAGAACAAATAATCTTATTTGGGTTCATGACACTAACCCTAGAGGACCCAAGAAAATGTGGGTACCAAAATCAAGTCTTAAATTGTTTGATGTAGGTACACACCAAAGCTCCAAGACGTAGGGAGCGGTGGTACCTTGATAGTGGTTGTTCAAGACACATGACATGGGACATCAACAACTTCACAACCCTATCAAGGTACATGGAAGGTGGCACCGTCACCTTCGGGGATGACTCCAAAGGAACTATCATCGGTATAGGTAACATTCAAATTGGTGCATCTCCTATTATTGAGAATGTTGTTTTAGTAGATGGCTTAAAACATAATTTGCTTAGCATTAGTCAACTTTGTGATCGTGGACTTAAAGTTTTTTTTGATGATACTTCTTGTAAGATTTTTGATGTTAAATCCGATGTTTGTATTCTCACCGGTTTTCGTGATAATAATGTTTATATTATTGACATGCTTAATTTAGATTGTTCTACTAAATGCTTAAATGCTTTTGATGAAAATTCTTGGCTTTGGCATAGAAGACTAGGACATGCATCTTTTGACCATATTTTTAGGATTAATTCAAAGGAATTGGTGAAGGGTATACCTTGCTTGAATTTTGAGAAAGACCGCATTTGTAGTGCGTGCCAACTTGGGAAACAAACCAAGTCTTCCTTTAAACCAATCAAGGATATCATGTCAACTAGGCCTTTAGAATTAATTCATATGGATCTTTTTGGACCAACTAAAACTAAGAGTTTAAATGGAAGTAGATTTGCATTTGTTTTGGTTGATGATTTCTCCCGTTTTACTTGGGTTTTCTTTTTACAAAATAAAGATCAAACTTTTTCTCATTTTAAAATTTTTCGAAAAAGAGTTGAAAAAGAAAAGGGTTTTCCGATTTTGAGAATAAGGAGTGATAGAGGTGGTGAGTTTGTTAACCAACTCTTCATGACTTATTGTGATGAAAAGGGAATTAAGCTTGAAATGTCTTGTCCTAGAACTCCACAACAAAATGGAGTTGTAGAAAGGAAAAATAGAACACTTCAAGAGATGGCTAGGACAATGATAAGTGAATATGACCTCCCTAAATATTTATGGGCCGAGGCCGTAAACACCGCATGCTATATATCGAATCGTATTTATTTATGCAAAAATTCTTCAAAACTTCTTTTGAAATGTATCATTCTAGAAAACCAAATGTTGCATATTTTAAAGTTTTTGGATGCAAGTGTTTTGTTTTGAATACTAAGGATAATTTGGGTAAATTTGATGCTAAGGCTTATGAGGCTATCTTTGTTGGATATTCCTCTACTAGCAAAGCATATAGAGTTTTCATTAGATCTTCTCAAACCATTGAAGGATCCATGCATGTTAAGTTTGAAGAATCTAATGTGTTTGTTGAGAATGTTGTAGAGTTTGAACCATTAGGTGAAGACATGGAGAGACTATCCTTGAAGGACTCACCCGCTCAAGAAGAAAAGCTAGATCCTATTGGTGAAGTTCAAGAGGATAAGGAGGAAAGCACTCAACCGCTTCCTAAAGCTTGGAGATACGCTACAAATCATCCTAAGGAGCTCATCTTGGGTGATGCATCTAAAGGAGTCACTACGCGCTCCAAACTCCATGACCTATGTGGTAACTTTGCTTTCATTTCTCATTTTGAACCCAAAGGCATTCTCGAAGCCGAGAGGGACCCATATTGGTTGCTTGCCATGCAAGAGGAACTCAATCAATTTGAGCGCAACCAAGTTTGGCACCTTGTTCCTAAGCCCCACGATAGACCAATAATTGGTACTAAGTGGATCTTTAGAAACAAGATGGATGAGTCCGGAAATGTCATTAGGAATAAAGCTAGGTTAGTGGCCCAAGGTTACACTCAAGTTGAGGGAATTGACTTTGAGGAGACCTTTGCACCCGTTGCACGGCTTGAAGCCATACGGATGACACTAGCTTTTGCATGTTTTAAAAATTTTAAACTTTTTCAAATGGATGTAAAAAGTGCATTTTTAAATGGTGGTTTTTTAAATGAAGAAGTTTATGTTTCTCAACCTCCCGGTTTGTTGATCATGTTCATCCCGATTTTGTTTTTAAACTTGATAAAGCTTTGTATGGATTGAAACAAGCTCCAAGAGCTTGGTATGAAAGGCTTTCTAGTTTTCTCATTTCAAATGATTTTATTAAAGGCAAAGTAGACACAACTCTTTTTACTAAGCATGTTGATAATGATATTTTAATTGTGCAAATTTATGTTGATGATATAATTTTTGGATCTACTAATGAGCTTTTATGCAAGGATTTTGAGAAAGTCATGCAACTTGAATTTGAAATGTCTTCAATGGGTGAGCTCAATTTCTTCCTTGGACTCCAAATCAAGCAATTGCAAGACGGAACCTTCATTAACCAAGCCAAGTACGCAAAGGAGCTAGTAAAGAAGTTTGGGCTTGAAGGATCAAAGGCTTGCAACACTCCAATGGCAACTACAACCAAGCTTGATAAGGATGAACAAGGTAAAAATGTTGATATTAAATTATATAGAAGCATGATAGGAAGTCTTTTATATTTGACGGCAAGTAGGCCGGATATCATGTTTAGTGTGTGTCTTTGTACTAGATTTCAATCGTGTCCTAAAGAGTCTCATCTTATTGCGGTAAAACGCATTATTCGTTATATTAAGGGCACTATTGGAATGGGTCTTTGGTATCCGAAAACTAGAGATCTTTCAATGACTAGCTATTCGGATGCCGACTATGCGGGTTGTAGAGTAGATAGAAAGAGTACTAGTGGGACATGTCAATTTCTTGGTAATTGTCTTGTTTCATGGTCCTCTAGGAAACAAAATTCCGTAGCTCTCTCAACCGCCGAGGCCGAGTATGTTGCCGCGGGGGCTTGTTGTGCACAAGTCCTTTGGATGAAACATACTCTCCTTGATTTTGATTTGCACTTTGATCATATAAAAATATTTTGTGATAATACTAGTACTATACACATGACCAAAAATGCAAATCAACATAGTAAGACCAAGCACATTGAGATTAGATATCACTTTCTTAGAGATCATTTTGAGAAAGGTGATATAGATATTGATTATGTTTCCACGGATTTACAACTAGCCGATATTTTCACTAAACCTCTTGATTTTGCTAGATTTTCGTTTATCTGTGGAGAACTTAATGTTTGTATTATTGAATAGACATGTTTTTCATAACCCTTTTTGATGTATGACAAAAAGGGGGAGAATAAGTTTACATGACAAAAATAAGTTCATTTGGTCTTGGTTCCATATGAATTTATATGCTTTAATTTTAAAGATTTGTTTTATGAGTTTTATGTTTATGTATGTATGAGTTTTTGAATTCATGTATTTTGAGAATTCTTGTGTTTTAGTTGTTTTGGTATTTTTGGTATCAAGAGCAATTTTTGTGTTTTATATTAGTTTCAATAATTGGTGCATCATTTCAATTATTGGTATCTAGAGCATATTCTTGTGTTTTATGTATAGCATAATTTGAGGGGGAGTTTTCTCCTCCCTATATTTTTGTTAATAGCCTATTTGTTTTGTCATCATCAAAAAGGGGGAGATTGTTGGCCCAAGAGGTTACACTCTCCAATTGTTTTGTGTTTTGATGATGACAAACCAAAGTAGAGCTATTTGGTACTAATAAGTTTGTTAAGATAAGTTTCAGGTTTGTACCATATTTAGAGACCATTCGCTTAGCTATTGCAAGAACTTCTAAGTTCCACAAAGTAAGGAAGGCAAATTCACATCAAGGAAGGATCATAGAAGAGAAGGCACTAGCAAGGCATTGGATGGCTCAAAGACTTGAAGATAGCTCAAGAAGTCTTCATGTAATTTGTTTTTCAGTTTATAGTATGTTAAAGAATAGTGGATAGGTTTGAAGCTCTATCACACACGTTTTTGCGCACATGCTCATTCCAAAATAATTTCTTATAAATTATACAAAAATATTTTGCATACAAGTTTTTGCCTACAATACATCTTTATGTTTAATTCTATTCCCTATTCAAAAGTATTTTTGTTAAAATCAAAATCCTCTTTATTTTCTTTTCCAAAAATGATTTTTGACCTGATCCGGTCGACCGGGACAGTCGACCGAGTCTGTGTCAGTCTGGTCCGGTCGACCGCAGTTCTGGCAGAGGCACGTATCAGTGTGCATGTCTGCCAGTCGACCGGGGCGGTCGACCGGGATATTGTTTTTGCTCACAGGTTTTCTCAGTCGACCGGGTCGGTCGACCGCTAGCCTATAACGGTCAAATTTTTGATCTACCGGTCGACCGGCCCAGTCGACCGATGTGTCCGTTGAACAGTAACGGGCAGATTTTAAGTGAGCTGTTTATTTTTGTCTTTTGTGTTTAAAAATTCGTTTAAGGATATATTTTGATCTAATTACCTCCTAAACATCAGTAATTATGTTTATCCCTAAACCCTAGCCCTCTCCTATAAATAGGGGTGTTTGGGGAGAGATTTGTAACAACAATTTTTGCTAGAAAATTCAAAAGTTTAAGGCTTTCAAAAGAGACTTGTTTCTTGGTTTTTGTGCTGAATTTCTCACTGATTTTCTGAAAGGTTTTCAAATACTCTCTGATTTAATTTTCTTTCTTCACTTACAACAAGAGCTTCATTCCTACTCAATATTCTCTAAGGACCTTTGTAAGGGAAGAGATATTTGAAAGAGAGAGTTTGTGGTCTTTTGACTACCAAGGAAATTACTTGTTCTTGAGATTGTAGGAGTTGGGTACTCCATTGTATTTGAGATCTTTGTGATAGTGGAAGTGGTCGGAATCCTTCTGGGGAAGGCGGGGAGTAGAGCTGGGTGCTCGAACCTCGATAACATATCCTTGTGTTTGCGATTAATTTACATTCTTGCAATTCTTACTCTACTTTGCTTGCACTTATTACTTGCTCATCATATTCATTGTCATACTTACTTGCTTGCATTCATCTTGTGATTCTTGATTGTAATTGTTGTAGCTTTAATTTTTTATTTGCCCTTTGATTAGCATTGTCACCTATTCACCCCCCCTCTAGGTGACTTTTCACATGCCATTATTAAACTATGTGAAAGTATGCCTAGAGGGGATGAATAGGTGTAAAGCTAATCTTATGCAAAAATGCAACAATTAAAGTAAATAATGCAAACGGTTATCTCAAATTAAGAAGTGAAGTTAGATTCCCAATTAAGAGCTCCATAACTTCTCTATATTTCTAGATAAGAATTGAGGTGCTCAATTGCCTTCTTAATTGAAAGAGAAAAACCAACAAGTATGAATGATGCAAAAGATGAATAGCAAGTGAATGAAACTAAAAACACAAGTGCAAGCAATAGAGATAGAGTAAGAGTAAGAGTAAGAGAGAGCAATCACAACACAAAAGATTTGTTTCGAGGTTCGAGCACCAAGTTCTACGTCTCCGCCTTCACACCGTGAAGAATTTCTACATCCACAAAGAAAATTTCACAAAGGAACTATAAGATCTGCACAAGACCTGTAGTACACAATTCCAACCTTCAATCTTTTAAATAAGAGGTAGCACAAAGCCAATGAGGTTAACAAGCTCTTATCAAGCACAAAGGTTACAAACTCTCTCTTTACAACTTTTAGGATTTTTAGTGCAGAGATGACGCTCAAAGAAGTTTGTGGGAGAAAAATCAGTGAAGTAAGTAATCTTTAAGAAATGAAAACTTTTGAGAAAGATTGAGAATTGAAATCAAAACTTTGAGAATCAAAACTTGATTTTTCTTGTAAGTTAGATCTCAAAAACTAAAATTTTCTTGTTAAAAAACTGGCAAAAACTATTATGTATCTCTCTCCAATGAACCATATATATAGGCAATAGATAAACACATTTAGAAGAGAGACTAGGGCTTAATCCTAGGTGATTTGACCAAAGAAGAAAATATAGCTGTTTAAAGAATTCAAAAAAACCAGTTTTGAAAATTATAACCATTACTGTAGCAGATCCATGCGGTCGGTCAACCGGCCGTTGATCGTGAAATGAAAGTGATAAGAATTACCGTTTAGCTTTGAGCTAACGGGTCGTGTCCATGAGAAGGAATGCGATGAAACCTTTTTGGTATTTTATTTAGGAAGCAAAGAATGGTGTTTATTTTTTAGTTGAAAAGAGAATGGAAAGAAGAAAAGTGATTTAAAGAAAAATTTAAATCCGGAAAAGGTTTTGGAGAAGGTGATCTTTAAAAAATGATGAAGATTGTTTGGTTGTTTTTTAATAAAGGAAGAAGATCTGGGCTCACTAATTTTCTACTCAACTACTTACCTATCTTAAGAACATTTTGGTGCATCACTTTTATCATAAGCAAAAGCCTTAGTTTCTTTTAATATTCAAGTAAAAAAATAAGATGACTTTGGATTAAATCTTAAGGTTTTTCTTAACACAATATTAAAAATAGAATGTTAAACTATCAAGGCGAAGAAGCAAGTATGGAATAAAAATGATTTGAAAATATTTGTGCTTTTGAAAGTCCAAGTTTAAAAGAAGAGCATCCTCATGAGCTTTCAAGAACAAAATTAACTTTAAGCATTATTATGATTCAAGAGAGTTGCTTTCATAAAAATTAATCAATAGAGAGAAGGTAGAAGAGATTAATTGTGAGCCCAGAAGATGACTTAGTTACTCATGACGAAAGAAAAAAAAACAAGATAATGAAAATCAAACATAAACATACCGAATTTGAGTCAAGTTGAATAAGCGAGTTAAAGCTCCTTTGATTGTCACTTCAAAGATGAATTACACACTCAATTTCACTCTTCTCTCTTTGCTGGTCTAAACTGAAAAATAAAGAGGAGATACAATTTCTTCGAACTATCTAATAATACTCCTAAAACCCTAAAAATGAACAAGAAATTTAATCCTAGTCTTCGCTCCCTTCTTCTTTGTCGAAAATAGTATTTATAGGGAAAACCCAGGTGGGAGAGGGCGAGGAAGATTGGGGGAGCAAACACTCCACCAACAATCTTAACATTGCTCGAAAACGCGGCTAAGGCCCGTTTTCTTGGCCCTGGTGTGGCCAGGTGACCACACCCAAATGGTGGGGGTCCCTAGTTTGGTAATTCCCCCATATCTTCTTCTGGTTTTCTCATTTCAGCTCCTGGGTTTGTTAAAATAGCCTTTGATTTTTAGCTTTAACTGATTAATTTGTAAAGATCCATATTAACCGATGTTCAACTAATTTTATCCTCTCTGATCTGCCCTGATTTTCTAATTTCGAACTAATTTTTAATTAAATAAGAATTTTTGGGCTTTTGGGCTCGTTTCTCTTCCCTTTCTTTTATCAATGGGCCTACATTTAACAAAGAAGAATAAGACTTATTAATTAGATTTATTAGATAAAAAAACATGATAATATTACAATATATATGCAATATATGTGACCGATCACATTCCCACACTTGTCTTTTGCTCGCCCTCGAGCAAAACATCAAACTAATCCTAATCAATTATTAGACAACTTTCGCAGGTCACTCGATTGTACTGGGTATGTGAAATAGCCGTTAGACCTATAGGTTATCCCTAGAGGATGATTTTGTCTCATGAGGATTTTCAGTGGATTACACCCACAAAATCCATAAAGAAAGAGAAAAAGAAATGTTAGTATTTTGAAAAGTATTTTGAAAAGAGAAAATATTTGAAGTATATTTGTAGGAGTTCAAGTAATCTATAAGTTATAAGAATATCAAACTTTTCATTCCCAGACATAGTCTCTATTCAAAAATATGTCATCAATCAAAGTAAAGAGTCAAATTGTATTTCTCATCTGATCTATTACTTTACTCTGAGTCATATGCACCATCGGGACTGTGAAGGTTGACTAAGGGTACTTTAACATTAACTCCTATGCCTTATTTATATTTATTTTTGATGGTATCTATTCCTCAATTCTATTAGCTTTCTAATCTGCCTATATAACGAGCCTTTAGTCGGTGACACCAAACCGGACAGTCTTAGGGTACCAGGTAAGAAAACACCCTAAGGACTTAAACACTCGAGCAAACAAGGCCACGAAACCAAGATTTTTATTTATAAAATGTACCCCTTGTAGGCGTGAATACTTATGCTTCATGAAGCACTAATACCCAGCTTAATCAGGGATATATATATATATATATATATAATATATATATATATATATATATTATATTATATATATATATATATATATAATATTTCAAACTTATCTAATTATCTTTTGCATAAATACCTGTAGGATCTATATTCAAGCAACACAAACACTAGAGGGGGGGTGAATAGTGTTTATAAAATTTTAATGAAACTACTTGTAGGAAATAGAAATTCACAAGATAAAACTCAGAAAATAATGCAAACGCAAAGACAAGAGAGTTATCATGGTTCGGTCCTTATGACCTACATCCAGTCCCCAAGCAAACCGCTTGAGATTTTCCTTTCCTGATTTGGATACACCCAAAACCAATACTTTGTACACCACTTGACAAAAAGCCCTTTGCCAAATGTGCACAACTCCTCTTTACAACCAAGAGAACAAACACCTTGTACAACTTTCTTCTACACCAAGAAGACGCCCTTGTACAATGCTCCTCTTTGAATAATTACAACTGATCTTGTAAGCCTTGAATCTGAATGTTCTTGTGGACAAGGTCTCTTATAGGAGGACTTTCAGAAATCTTCACAATAGAGTTGGATTTTCGTGAAGAAACAGAAAGTGGAACAGGTTTTTAGAAAACAAAATTTTGGAGAGAGTTTTTAGGCTGAAAACTTTAGATTTGAATTGGTGAATTGACCCTAGGACAACACCCTATTTATAGGTGAAATCTATAGTAAGTTAGGGTAGTTATCAGGCCAAATTTGAATTTTGAAACATTGGTTAACACACCAGAATTCACCAACTGCACAGCAGTTATAAACTGCTATTAGTCGACTAGGATAGGAGAGTAGTCGACTAGAAGAACAAAAATTACAAAGGTTAGTCGACTAATATATAGGGTTAGTCGACTATAGATTGGCTGATACGGATACTATGTTTCTGGAAAACTAATTGTAGTCGACTATATAGACATGGTTAGTCGACTATAGAAGGGGTTAGTCGACTATAATTTTAGGGAAGTCGACTAAGTTTGATGCCAGACAAGAAACAGAGAGTAGGAAAATTTTTGTAGAGGGGACTAGTCGACTTGGGAAATTTATAGTCGACTAGGGTATCTGTTAGTCGACTATACTTGGAGGTCAAGTCGACTAATTTTGATGTCAGAGAACAAACAGAAAGTTGGGACTTTTTTTTTGAAGAACTTAGTCGACTGGGGTTTTCTAAAGTCGACTATAGGGTAGGGTAGTCGACTATACTAGGATGGTAAGTCGACTATATTAGGTATTTGTGTGTGTGTTCAAGGCTTTTCACAATTTTTCTAAAAATACACAAAAATACACAAACATACCCAAAATCTTCAATATCAAGTTGAGTAATCATAAATGCTTGTCCATCATCAAATTGTTCAACTTTGGAGGCTTCAGCATTCTCCCCCTTTTTGATGATGACAACCTGTGTATATGAACACTCCCCCTGCAGAGAAACTCCCCTGCAGTAAATAAGTTATTCTTGTTTGCCCCTACAGAAAGTGTTAAGTTTCCCTGCATTGCCATATGTCAATATCCATCACATATATATATTGCCATAACACACATATGTCAATCTCTATTTATTGCCATAACACAGAAATCTCTTACACATATGAATGTAACACAGAAATATGTAACACAGAAATTTTCAGATAAGTAACACACAAATATGGAACACAGAAATCTCTTATACATGAACACAGAAACACAAAATGAACACAGAAATACAAATGTTCTCCCCCTTTGTCATTAACAAAAAGCAGAAAGCATACATAAACATACAGTGTTTTCATACTGAAGTACACATTAAAAGAGTCTTAAAACAGAAAATACACAAAGATGCAAAGTTCAAAACACAAAAAACACGGAGCAATTCCAACGCCATAAGCATCAAATGTTGGATCCGGGAGGAGGAGGTGATGGAAAATGAGTCTTGAGGATATTCAGAATCTCCGTTTGAGTGGATGCAAACGAGTCCATCTTGAGTTGCATATGCTCAAACTGAGCCATCAACAAAGATTGATTTTGGAGCAATGTATAGAGTCCTGAATGACTTATTATTTGGCATGAAGAGATTCTATCTCAACTGACAGAGAATGTAGAAGGCATCAGTATAAGAAGGAGGTGGTTGGGATGAAGGTGGTTTAGTGAAAGGAGGTTGTGTAGAGGAAGAAGGAGTTGAGTGGAACTTTGTGGAGGAGAAGAGTGTGGTTGTGGAGGAGGATGAGGAAAATCGTGAAGTTTCATACGGTGAAGAACGGCACGATCAAAAGGTTCGAAGACTTTGATAACACTAGTTTCGGAATCAAGATCGATGTGAAATTTCCGAAACACGTGTGATAGAAAGGCTCCATAAGGAAGGAAGGAGGTATGATCTTTAACAATAGTATCAAAATAATTTTTGCCTAATTGACATCGAGTCCAGCCATAATGGCATAGACACAAGTGGCTAACTCACGGGAATAGTAGTTATAGCTCTCAGTTTTAGGGCAAATATTATAGGCAAGGATACGACCTATAAGACAGGGAATTGGTTTCAATTTGTTGTTCGTCATAGGTAATCCTTGTCCTGGAAGAAAAATACTTGATACGACCTCCGCATCATCCATATTAATATCATTAATAGAGAGGCCGTGATAAGGAATTGAAAAGTTACGGCCGATGGATTTAGGGGATAATTTGATGTTAATACCTTTAACCAATGAATATATATGGACATCATCCTCATTATCTTTAAAGGTTAAATTAGTATAAAACAAAGTGAATCAAGAACAGATAATAGCCTTGCCTAGAATCCGTAGAGAACATATGAAAAAGTCCACAATTTTGTAAATATGAGACAATATCATAGTCATAAAAATCCTCATATTTAACAAATCTATCGGGTAGAATTTCTAAGGAGGAAATTCTAAGGAAGTCCTCTTCTAGGGCAGGATTTTTAAAAAAAGCCCTAAAATCAACTTGAGAGGAGGAAGAAGATGGTGTGAAGTTGGTTTCTTAATCTAGACATGCTTAGAACTGAAATTAAAGGAAGATAACACAAGAAATGGAAGGAAATTGCAGAGATTGGAAGGGATTTACCAAGAAATCAAAGGAGGAAAGAGGTTGGGTTCACAGCTTCTGGATGTCCTGTAGTCGACTGGTTCCTTCGGCTGGGGAGAGAAATTTGGTGAAATCTAGGGTTTTGATGAGGATAAAGGGTAGAATAGGAAAGGAAATATCAAATCAATGGTTAGGATTAAAATAGAGTGAGATCGGATCCAAAACTTAAGGATACGGGTCGGGTTTCGAAAGTTAAAAACCAAAATCAGAACACAGGTTTGCACAGGATTAGTTGACTTGGCGTTTGGGACTAGTCGACTAATCCACTTACTCGTCGACTAGTCAATCACTATAGTCGACTAACTTTTAGAAATCAAAAATCCATGTTTCTGTTGATGCAAATTAGTCGACTGGGTCACTGTTAAGTCGACTAGGTGTGTAATAAGTCGACTAATAAGTTTTATAAGTCAACTAATTAAGAAAAAATGCCTTTAAAAAATTCTGAAAAAAGATTTAAAAATCAGAAAATTGAAAATACCCAAATCTCTTCGAAATTTCATAAAAATATCTTCTTTAAGAGGTTTTGTAAAAATTTCTGCAATTTGATTATCAGTTAATATAAAATTTAGAGAAATATCACCTTTTAAAGCATGATCACGTAGAAAATGATGTCTAATATCAATATGCTTAGTACGTGAATGATGAACTGGAATTTTAGATAAGTAATAGCACTGGTATTATCACACATAATAGGTGAGTTTGTGATAGACATTGAAAATCACCTAGAGGGGGTGAATAGGTGATAATGCTAATCTAATGAACTTAATGCGGAATTTAAAAACTAATTGCAACTATACCAAATCAACCAACTAGTGATGCACACACTAACAAGCCAAGCATATAAATATGAATGATCAAAATGAAATAATGCAAGGCACAATACAAAGAGAGAGAGAGAGAGAGAAAGAGTAAGAGTCAATGGAACAAGCGCAAACAACAAGATTTGTTTCGAGGTTCGAGCGCCTAGCTCTACGTCCCCGCCTTCACCCAGAAGGATTTCGAATCCACTAGCTTGTCCACAAAGGACTCCCACACAGGGAACCTCCACCGAGGATTTGGGGCAATACAATCACAAGGAGTACCCAACTCCTCTCCTTACAAACACAACCTCCTCCTTGAGGCACAATACCAAGCCAACAAACAATCACCTCACAACTTGGGATTAGCACAAAGCTTACACAGGATCACCTCACACCTTGAGGGATACTACCCACTTGCACAACCTCCTCAACACAATGAGGGAAAGGCACAAAGCCAAGCAAAGATTGGGTTTACAACTTGGTGATCAAAAGACCACAAACAATCACTTTTCCCACACAAAGATCCTATAGAACAAGATAGTAGATGTAGCTCAAGTGTGGAGAAAACCAAAGGAATGGAAATCAAAAACGCAAAGAAAGTCCTTGGGAAAAACTAGAAACCAAAATAAAGAAGTTGAATCAAACACTTTTCCCAAAACCCTAGAAAAAACACCAAATAGATTGTTCAATTTAAAGCCCAAAAACTTCTTTTGATTGCTGTGAAAATACTAGAGAGTCAGAAAAATTAGCACTAAAAATCTTAGAGAAAACCTCTTTCAATGAGGTATTTATAGCCCCTAGAAAATTATAGCCGACAGCAGAAACTGCCAAAACTGAACTACCGGTCGACCGGTCGGTCGACCGTCCAACGGTCACTTTTGACCGCTGGCAGCTACCGGTCGACCGTCCCCAGAACCAGAGAGCAACGGCTCTCTGGCCGGTCGACCGCTCGGTCGACCGGGTGCAACCCGAGAGCAAACTGCTCTCAGTCGGTCGACCGTGCGGTCGACGGCTCATGGGGCAGCCAGCGTGCACGTATCCCTGCACGTCGGTCGACCGCTACGGGCGACCGGCTACTTGGTACGGTCGACCGTCCGGTCGACCAACCTAGCCTGGCAGAGGCAGTTCTGGTCAGAAAAACATGTTATTTTTAATTCTAAAAATTCTCATATATCTTCTAAAAATACAAAAAAATAGTTTCATCATTTTACATTGATATACAAATTTGTGTTAAAAATTTCAACACAAATTTCAAACATTTTGACCCATTTTTGTGTTATAGAAATTTTGCCAAAACCAAAAACCGTATTTTCTAAAACTAGGATTTTTGAATTGAAATAACGTTTTCTCCAAAACTCATCTAAATACAAAAACATGATATTTAAACACTTTGAAGCAAGTTGCATATGGACATAAGTCTAATATACATGAAACATATATATATCCATGTTTTTGACTTTAATTCCAAAATAATGTTTTGTTAAAAATACCAAAACACTAAACTCATGAAATAGACTATCAAACTAAGTTTGTCTAAGAAGTTGAAGCATGCATGTATATAGAACAAATGTTATATACATTAAACCATGTAAACTTATTTTGAATCTATCTATTCATGAAAACCAAGATCGGTTAAACCAATCAAACCAAAAACCAAAACGGAAACATGAAACCTGTGTGTTGTGAACTTGAGCATATCATACTATTCTAATCTTTACAAATGGATCTAAAACTCAAACTAAAATAGGTACCGATGTCTTCTTGTAGAGCGCCGTCTCCAAGCAGACTCGAACCAAAACTCCGAGTTTGACTCCAATGAGTGCTATATATGATCTTCATGCTCGGGCTCTGAAAACATCATGTGAAAGCTTCCAAACTATCTTGTTGAAGCTAATCACTAACTAATATCTTGGTTAATGATCTGAAACTAAAATCACAAGATTATTAATACACATAACTACATGAGTTAATCATCATCAAAACTAGAGTGGAAGGCCTCTGGGCCAACAATCTCCCCCTTTTTGATGATGACAAAACTCATGAAGTTATATATGCATGGATTAAAGTTAAGCTTCAGGAAAGCTCCCCCTTAACTCATGCATAGCAATAAACAATTAAATATGCAATGAAAGCTCATAAACATGTATGCATAGATATGCATAAACACATAAATTTCTAAAACACGCTCTTGATATCAATTAAATAAAACAAGTACATTTTAAAAAACAAGCTCTTGATATCAATTTGCAAAACAAAACTAATGAAGCTCTTGATACCAAAAATAAACAAGCTCTTATACCAAATGAAATTTACAAAAACAAAACATGCTCTAGATACCAATTAAACTTAATATATGCAACACATAAATATGCATATAAAAACATATACCAATCATGCATATATAGAGAAGATGTTGAGTTTATATGCATGTTAAACTCTCAAATAATTCTCCCCCTTTTTGTCAATCATCAATAAAGGGTAAAAGCAAAAGCAAAACAATAAATTTTTGTCCCCCTTTTTGTTCGAAACAAAGAATTAACAAAGGGTCAAAATAATAAAAAACAATGTTCTCCCCTTTTTGTCTAAAACAAAAAGAATATCAATAAGGGGTGACATAAAACATGATACCAATAAAAATGTCAATGAAGTGCATAGATGATATCAATTGAAATGAGTATAAAAACATTTTAAGGAATGTCTATATCAAATGATACCAATTGAAATAAAGGTAAACGAGGCATTGAAACAAATTGTTTTAATTAAGATTTGTTTCAAGTTAAACATGTTTATATGAAAACATTTATCAAATGAAAACAAAAATCTTGATATCAATAACATACCAATTGTAAGAAAACAATCTTGATACCAATTGAAATTAAACATAACAAATTTTGAATTTCTAAACAAGGATTTTGATACCAATTGTAAATATTTTTCATTTTGAACATATGATACCAAACTGAAATTTTCAATCATAAAGTATGGGAGTGAAAATCAAATACCAATTGAAAGATGAAATAAAGGTTTTCTCCCTCTTTATGAAATACCAAATGAAACAATGAATAAGCTTGTATATGGATACCAATTGAAAATTAGTCAATTGAAACAAGATAGTCATTATAAAACAAGCTTTATCATGATCAAAATTTTGTGCTCTAAGATATATGAATATAATAAGCACAAATAAAAATATATATATGTATGAAAAATTAGATACCAATTGAAATTGATACTCTTTGAAGTGCAAGCATACATATAAAAAATATATGAGTATACAAAAATGTCAATATTGATACCAATTGAAAGAATCCAATGATACCAATTGAAACAACAATAATATCAAGTGTATACCTCATATAACCTATCCTCCGAATCATGTTCAAGTTTAAAATTATTTTCACTATAAAGGATACATGAGCATGATCTCCCATTCAACCACCCTTAGAAGGTAGGGTTTTTAAAAAATAGGTTTGAAAATATATTTTGTTTGAAAAACTCTACCAAAGTGAAGAACACGAACTAGTTATGGAAAAATTTGTTAACTAGTACGAAATCCTTCAAGTAAGGAATAAGACAAAATTATTTTTCATAAAACACATGTAATTCACAAGATCACTAAACACTCAAAATCCATAAAGCCCATATCATACTCATGAAAACAAAATCATGAGAAACCTAATAAAGTGAGTGAACAAGTGTTATGTGACACATATCATCATGAAAATATTCAATTAAGCTCAATTTAAATTCCTTTAAACATGAAACATGAAAATTTAAAATTTTTCAATAAAACAATTATACTTCAAGGCATATGTATGTTTTGCCAACACAAAAAGTATACATACATATCCCTAAACACAATTGAGTCTATATATAAAGATTTGCATGAAAAGCAAATGACTCAAGGGGTATCCATGTATATCTTAAGGTTTGACAAAATAGACATATACATGAAGCGAAAACACAAGATCATAAAACATATCCAAAATGGAGAATACAAGTTAGAATGCATGAATCATCAAAACTAGACTATACTAGCACATCTAATGAGTACAAATAAGCATTCAAGCACAAACATATATAAAAATTTTTTGTGGCCCACTATAAGTACAAGTATAAATCCTAGTCTTAATGAAAACTAACATCTAAACGTATATTCAAAACATGAGGCATAAAACTAAACATAAATCAACATGATAATTATAAAAATGGTCATTATGTAAATCCACATGCTATTAGACCTATGATATACACAATAGCTAAACAATGGTGAGAACACAACATATGGGTCCATATAAACATGGGTGATCTCAAAAGCTATACATGCATGTCAATGATCTAAGAATCATGGCATTTAACATACTAATCAAAACATGAAGCATCAAAACAAAACATCATAATATGATCATCATGTACATGCACATGCATTAGATCTAGGACACATATTAGTTTAAAATAAGGTGAGAATCACAAAGATGGGTCCATGGGTGTCTCAAATAACTAAACATGTATATCACTAATCTAAATCACATGTCATAATCATAATGAGCTTTAAAACATGACATGCTACAAATGAAAGTCATAAAAAGCATGCAAACATAAACGGAAGTTAGAGATTGATACCAAAACCGATGAAGGCACCTCTCTAGCTCTCCAAACCAAGGTGGTCCTCCCACCAAACTTCCCTTGAAAGTGATGCATCCAAATTGTTTTCTTTAAGCACGAAACGCATCCACTTCAAGGCACCTCCACTCTCACGTGATGCGAGAGCCCACACCTATATCAAAAATTTTAGGGGTGGTCTTTGGTACCCATTTCCTTTTGGGTCCATAGGGCTTAGTATCTCTCCTAACCCAAACAAGATTATTTGCTAAATTTTCAACATGTAAACGATCATAGCAAAATCTAGTAAGGTGGCCTTTTCGACCACAATGTGTACACGTGTACACATGGGTATACATAGTGTGAAGTTTGTGATCGTGATGAGCATGTGTATGCCGTGATGGGTGTGCATGCAAGGATGGAACTTGTTTCTTGCGAACCAAGGTTTCCAAGCGTGTATGATTCAAAGTACATTGGCTCAAAATGGAGCCCAAACATTCAATACTTTTCTTCAACACATTTATGTCATTTTCAATACTAGAAGATAAAGTGGAGCATGCAAAAGATGTGCAAGAAGAAGAAGTTATACTAGCATGGCACACATGAGAATCAATATCAATTTTCAAAGATTCATTTTTCTTTAAAACTAAATCCAATTCTTTTGTAATGAAATCAATTTCATTTTTCAAAGAAATGTTATCTTTTAAAATAAAATCTAATTTAGAAGATAAAACCTCATTGTTTTTCACAACATCATCACAATCATTTTTGCTTTTCAAAAATTCATTTTTCTTTAGGACAAGGTCAAGTTGAGATTTAAGTGAGTCACGTTCACTAGTAATCTCTTCCTTCTCTTGCAAAATCACTTCAAAACTAGAACACAAATCCTTCATTTCTTCTAAATCAAAATGCTTCTTTTTCAAAAGGTCATGTTTTTGCAAAAAATTTTCAAGCTTTGAAGCAAGTTCAACATTTAAGTTTTGAACTTCTAAACATCCATAGCAATATGAACTAGAGCAATAATCTAATTGAGATTCCGAGTGTACCTCAAGGGAGTCTTTCCTTGGACCATGAGGCAATGCTCGTCGGACTTGTCTCTCCTAGATCTTCTTAAATTGTTGATAATCCTTGGTAGCTCGGGAGAAGTCAATATGCTCCAAACTGCAAACGCCGAATCATAATGAGCAAACACATGTAAAAGATCTTCATTAAGAGATGCTCTAAGTGTTTTAAGTGCTAATGCATTTGCCTTTTTATGCTTGCTATCATTTGGGTAGGATTCTTTAGTAGTGGCTTGATAAACTAGATGTCCTAAGGCTTTCAAATGACTACTCATCTTGGCCTTCCAAAAATCATGTCTAGAAAAATCAAACATAGGAGGGCTATCCATGAGTGCAAACTAAATGTGTGCAAATGAAAATGCAAATGAAGATTAGCAAACCAAGATCTCACTCCTAGGTGGTTAAATCTAAATATCAGGAGCGTAGGCTCTGATACCAATTGAAAATCACCTAGAGGGGGGTGAATAGGTGATAATGCTAATCTAATGAACTTAATGCGGAATTTAAAAACTAATTGCAACTATACCAAATCAACCAACTAGTGATGCACACACTAACAAGCCAAGCATATAAATATGAATGATCAAAATGAAATAATGCAAGGCACAATACAAAGAGAGAGAGAGAAAGAGTAAGAGTCAATGGAACAAGCGCAAACAACAAGATTTGTTTCGAGGTTCGAGCACCTAGCTCTACGTCCCCGCCTTCACCCAGAAGGATTTCGAATCCACTAGCTTGTCCACAAAGGACTCCCACACAGGGAACCTCCACTGAGAATTTGGGGCAATACAATCACAAGGAGTACCCAACTCCTCTCCTTACAAATATAACCTCCTCCTTGAGGCACAACACCAAGCCAACAAACAATCACCTCACAACTTGAGGGATTAGCACAAAGCTTACACAAGGATCACCTCACACCTTGAGGGATACTACCCACTTGCACAACCTCCTCAACACAATGAAGAAAGGCACAAAGCCAAGCAAAGATTGGGTTTACAACTTGGTGATCAAAAGACCACAAACAATCTCTTTTCCCACACAAAGATCTTATAGAATAAGATAGTAGATGTAGCTCAAGTGTGGAGAAAACCAAAGGAATGGAAATCAAAAATGGAAAGAAAATCCTTGGGAAAAATTAGAAACTAAAATAAAGAAGTTGAATCAAACACTTTTCCCAAAAACCCTTTCTTTGATTTTCCAAACCCTAGCAAAAACACCAAATAGATTGTTCAATTTAAAGCCCAAAAACTTCTTTTGATTGCTGTGAAAATACTAGAGAGTCAGGAAAAATTAGCACTAAAAATCTTAGAGAAAACCTCTTTCCAATGGGGTATTTATAGCCCCCAGAAAATTATAGCCGTTGACAGCAGAAGATGTCAAAAATGAACTACCAGTCGACCGGTCGGTCGACCGTCCAACGGTCACTTTTTGACCGCTGGCAGCTACCGGTCGACCGTCCACAGAACCAGAGAGCAACGGCTCTCTGGCCGGTCGACCGCTCGGTCGACCGGGTGCAACCCGAGAGCAACTTGCTATAAGTCGGTCGATCGTGCAGTCGACCGGCTCATGGGGCAGCCAGCGTGCACGTATCCGTGCACGTCGGTCGACCGCTACGGGCGATCGGTTACTTGGTACGGTCGACCGTCCGGTCGACCGACCTAGCCTGGCAGAGGCAGTTCTGGTCAGAAAAACATGTTATTTTTAATTCTAAAAATTCTCATAAATCTTCTAAAAATACACAAAAATAGTTTTATCATGTTACATTGATATACAAACTTGTGTTAAAAATTTCAACACAAATTTCAAACATTTTGACCCATTTTTGTGTTATAGAAATTTTGCCAAAAACCAAAAACTATATTTTCTAAAGCTAGGATTTTTGAATTGAAATAACGTTTTGCCCAAAACTCATCTAAATAAAAAAACATGATATTTAAACACTTTGAAGCAAGTTGCATATGGACATAAGTCCATATACATGAAACATATATATATATATATCCATGTTTTTGACTTTAATTCCAAAATAATGTTTTGTTAAAAATACCAAAACACTAAACTCATGAAATAGACTATCAAACTAAGTTTGTCTAAGAAGTTGAAGCATGCATGTATATAGAACAAATCTTATATACATTAAACCATGTAAACTTGTTTTGATCTATCTATTCATGAAAACTAAGATCAGTTAAACCAATCAAACCGAAAACCAAAACGGAAACATGAAACGTGTGTGTTGTGAACTTGAGCATATCATACTATTCTAATCTTTACAAATGGATCTAAAACTCAAACTAAAATATGTACCGATGTCTTCTTGTAGAGCGCCGTCTCCAAGCCGACTCAAACCAAAACTCCGAGCTTGACTCCAATGAGTGCTATATATGATCTTGATGCTCGGGCTCTGAAAACATCATGTGAAAGCTTCCAAACCATCTTGTTGAAGCTAATCACCAACTAATATCTTGGTTAATGATCTGAAACTAAAATCACAAGATTATTAGTACACATAACTACATGAGTTAATCATCATCAAAACTAGAGTGGAAGGCCTCTGGGCCAACAGACATGCCATAATCAAATAAATAGGTTTGTTTCATCCATAAAATTTGAGCACATGCAACACTAGCAGCGATATATTCTGCCTCTATTGTTGATAATGATACAGAATTTTGCTATTTACTGAACCATGATACTAGTGAATGTCCCAAAAAGTGACAAGTACCACTAGTATTCTTCCGATCAGATTTACATCCAGCAAAATCAGCATCACTATATGATAGTAAATCAAATTTGCTTGATTTTGGATAAAATAAACCATAATTGATTGTGTTATTTAGATATCGAAAAATCTTTTTCACTGCTTTAAGATGTGATTCCTTAGGATTTGACTGATATCTAGCACATAAGCATATACTGAACATAATATCATGTCTACTTGAAGTAATATATAGTAATGAACCAATCATACCTCGATAGAGTTTCTGATCAACATTCTTACCATTTTATCTTTGTCTAGAAATGTAGTAGTACTCATGGGAGTATTCTTATGACCAGAATTTTCCATGCCAAATCTTTTTAGAAGTTCCTTTGCATACTTGCACTGGAAAATGAAGATTCCATCCTTCATTGCTTTATTTGCAGACCGAGAAAGTAAGTAAGTTTGCCCATGTGGCTCATCTCAAATTCACTCTGCATGGTCTTAGAAAATTCTTGACAAAGATTATCGTTAGTAGATCCAAATAAAATATCATCAACATATATCTGAATGATTAAGATAACTTTATTAACATGTTTAATGAAGAGAGTTGTATCTGCTCTTCCCATCTAAAATCAGAATTTAAAAGAAAACTTTTTAATCTATCATACCAAGCACGGGGTGCTTGTTTTAAACCGTATAAAGCTTTTTTAAGTTTAAAAACATGGTTTGAAAATTTTTCATGTTCAAAATCTGGAGGTTGTTCAACATAAACAGTTTCCTTAATAAATCCATTTAAAAAGGCACTTTTAACATCCATTTGATAAAGTTTAAAATTCATAAAGCAAGAAAAAGCAAGTAAAATACGAATAGATTCAAGCCTAGCTACTGGTGCATAAGTTTCATCAAAATCAATACCTTCTTCTTGATTGTATCCTTATGCTACTAACCTTGCTTTGTTCTTAATAACTTGACCTGATTCATCAAGTTTATTCTTAAAGACCCATCTGGTACCGATAACTAGATGATCAGTAGGACGTTGTACAAGATCCCAAACATCATTTCTGACAAATTGATTCAACTCTTCTTGCATTACAATTGTCCAAAACTCATCTGCACATGCTTCTTTGATATTCTTCAGTTCAATGAGTGATATGAAGGCAATTTGTGTCATGTAGTTCAACTTGGATCTCGTCTGAACGCCTTGATTTATATCTCCAATAACCAAATCATGTGGATGATTCCTTACTTCAACATATGCTTTTAGTAACTCGGTAGGAGTCTCATCAACATTAGAAATGTTAATATCATCAGAAGATATAACAGTATTATCAATAGGAGTATCTATGATATGATCATCATCATGTGGAGAAGTATTAGAAATAGGCTTAGTCAAGGATTCATCAAATTTAACATGTAATGATTCTTCAATAGTAAATGTTTTCTTATTAAATATTCTATATGCTTTACTTTGAGTAGAGTATCCAACAAAAATGCCTTCATTGGATCTAGCATCAAATTTATCTAAAGCATCTTTTGTATTTAAGATAAAACATTTACATCCAAAAATCTTGAAGTAAGAAACTTTTGGAATCCTGTTATAAAACAATTCATAAGATGTTTTGTTTAAAATAGGTCGAATAAGCACACGATTTAAAACATAACATGCAGTAGCAATAGCTTCAGCCCAAAAATATTGATAAATTACTGTCCATAAGTATAGTTCTAGCACATTCTTGCAAAGTCCTATTCTTTCTCTCTACAACACCATTTTGAGGAGATGCTCTAGGAAATGCAAAGTTATGTGTAATACCATACTTATCACAGAAATTTACAAAAAGATTCATTTTCAAATTCTCCTCCATGATCACTTCGAATAGTGACTATGTTTAGAGACTTTTGATTTTGAATTCTTTTACAAAAACTTGAAAACTCATCAAAAGTATCATTTTTATTTTTTAGAAAAATTACCCATGAAAAACGTGAATAATCATCAACAATAACAAAAACATACCTACTTTTGTTTAAAGAAGCAACACGAGTAGGACCAAATAAATCCAAATGCAACAGTTCCAAAGGTCTATTGGTAGAAACTAAATCTTTAGATTTAAAAGATGATTTTACTTGTTTTCCTAATTGACAAGAATCACAAAAATAATCCTTTTAAAAGCTATTTTTGGAAGACCTTTAACTAAATCAAATTTAGAAATCTTAGAAATTGTTTTCATATTCGAATGATCAAATCTTTTATGCCATAAAAATAATCATTATTAGAAGCAAGTAAACATAAGTTATCATTAGATGATATGCAGGTAATTGATAACTCATAAATGTTATTGTTACGAAAACCTTTAAACAAAATATCTTTCATGTTAGTATCATATATAAGACATGCATCTTTTTCAAAAACAATTTTATAATCCTTATCATATAACTGACTAATACTTAATAGATTGTGTTTTAAATCTCTTACCAAAAGAACATTTTCAATAAGGGTTTTGAAATGTTACCAACTATGCCGGTACCAATAACCTTTCCATTGTTATTGTCTTCAAATATCACTGTACCTCCCTTTTTGATTTGAACGGAAGACAGTAGTTGAATGTGTCCGGTCATGTGTTTTGGAACACCCACTATCAAGTATCCCCTTTTCGTTATAAGGTACCTATAAGATAAAACAATTTGTATGGTACCCATCATGATAGGGTCCAAAAAGATTAGCCTTTAGGAACCCAAATCTAATTGGAATTTGGTTTCCACTTGTTAGTATAAACATAATTATCAGAATTACACACATCATGTAAATAAGATGCAATATAAACATTTTTATCAACATTATTTAGATTTTTGGGAACCCATATATATTTGCATCTAATTCTTTTTGAAACAGTATTTCTTTTTACAAAAGAATTATATGGATTATTATTATAAAGATGTGTAGATTTTACAAAATTAGTTTTTGAAAATCCAAGACCAACATGAGTAGGTTTGTAAATCTTATCTTTTGAAAAACCAAGACCAAAATGGTTATTTGACATCTTTTGATAAGATAATAAAATATTTAAATTCTCTTTCCCTTTATTAAATTTAGTTACATTTTTCAAAAGATCTTCATACTTAATTTTGAAACTAGTCATGTCCATATCTAAAATAGTAATTCTAGAATTTAAAGAAATAGTTTCCTTTTAAGTAAAGAATTCTCTTTTAAGAAAATTTCATTATCCCTTTTTAAAGATGAAATAACTTTTTCAAACTCATCTTTTTGAGAATTTAAAGAAGATGTTTGAGAAACAAACATTGCATTTTCATTATTGAGTCTTTCATTTTCTTTTGTTAAAACTTTATTTTTAATCTTTTCATTTTTGAAATTATTAAAAAGTTCATTAAAAGCTTCTAATAATTCATCATAATCTTGTACCTTATCTTCTTGGGCCATGAAGCAGATATTGGCGGTTTCAGTTGCTTCTTCTTCGTCAGAGGAAGATGAGTCGCTATCATCCCAAGTTGCTTGGAAGGCTTTCTTTTTCTTATTGAACTTATTGAAAGTCTTGAAGTGTCCTTTTGATTTCATCAATGGGCAATCCTTCTTATGTGGCCTGGTTTGTTACACTTAAAACAAATAGGATTATTATTAATATCTTTATTCTTTTTAAATTTACCTTGTTTTAAGAACCTTTTGAACTTTCTTAAAAGCATCGCCATATCTTCTTCATCGTCATCCGAATTGTACATATCTGAGGTTGTATGGAAGGCAAGTACTTTCTTCTTGGATTGAAGTTGTTGTTCGTCCTTCTTTCTATCTTTGAGTTGTACTTCATATGCCATTAGATTACCAATAAGATTTTCTAATGACAATGTTGAGAGATCATTCGCTTCTTCTATTGCAGTAGTCTTCTTCTCCCAATCTGGTGTGGGTGCTCAAAGGATCTTGCGAACTTTTTCGACTTGTGTGTATTCCTTTCCAAGGGATGCTAAGGAATTGGTAATATCGGTGAATCTTGTAACCATATCTGAGATGGTTTCATTCTCCTTCATTTTTAATAATTCAAACCTGTGGACAAGAACAGAAATCTTAGATTCTTTAACTTTATTTGTGCCTTCGTGTGTTACCTGAAGAGTGTGCCATATTTGATTTGGAGAAGTGGCTGTTGACACACGGTTGAACTCTTCTTTGGTTAAGGCACAGAATAAGGCATTCATCGCTTTGGCGTCAAGGTTCGCATTCTTCTTTTGATCTTCACTCCAAACGTTGTAGTTGGCTGATGGTTTGGTGTACGGTGCTTCTACGATGTTTCAAAGTTCGTAGTTGAGCGATTGCAAGTAGATCTTCATTCTACACTTCTAATAGTTGTAGTTGGATCCGTCAAATAGCAGTGGACGTTGTGTAGATGTCCTTCTTTGAATTGTGACGAAGGGAACTCCGTTGCCATCCTCGTACGGTTGTTGCCTTGAACCTGCTCTGATACCAAATGTAGGATCTATATTCAAGAAACACAAACACTAGAGGGGGATGAATAGTGTTTATAAATTTTTTAATGAAACTACTTGCAGGAAATAGAAATTCACAAGATAAAACTCAGAAAATAATGCAAATGCAAAGACAAGAGAGTTATCCTGGTTCGGTCCTTGTGACCTACATCCAGTCCCCAAGCAAACCGCTTGAGATTTTCCTTTCAGATTTGGATACACCCAAAACTAATACCTTGTACACCACTTGACAAAAAGCCCTTTGCCAAATGTGCACAACTCCTCTTTACAACCAAGAGAACAAACACCTGTACAACTTTCTTCTACACCAAGAAGACGCCCTTGTACAATGCTCCTCTTTGAATAATTACAACTGATCCTATAAGCCTTGAATCTGAATGTTCTTGTGGACAAGGTCTCTTATAGGAGGACTTTCAGAATCTTCACAATAGAGTTGGATTTTGGTGAAGAAACAGAAAGTGGAACAGGTTTTCAGAAAACAAAATTTTTGAGAGAGTTTTTAGGCTGAAAACTTTAGATTTGAATTGGTGAATTGACCATGGGACAACACCCCCATTTATAGGTGAAATCTACAGTAAGTTAGGGTAGTTATCAGGCCAAATTTGAATTTTGAAATGTTGGTTAACACACCAGAATTCACCAACTGCACAGCAGTTATAAACTGCTATTAGTCGACTAGGATAGGAGAGTAGTCGATTAGAAGAACAAAAATTAGTCATGGAACAAAGGTTAGTCGACTAATATATAGTGTTAGTCGACTATAGATTGGTTGATACGGATACTATGTTTCTGGAAAACTAACTGTAGTCGACTATATAGACATAGTTAATCGACTATAGAAGGGGTTAGTCGACTATAATTTTAGAGAAGTCGACTAAGTTTGATGCCAGACAAGAAACAGAGAGTAGGGAAATTTTTATAGAGGGGATTAGTCGACTTGGGAAATTTATAGTCGACTATGGTATCTATTAGTCGACTATACTTGGAGGTCAAGTCGACTAATTTTGATGTCTGAGAACAAACAGAAAGTTGGGACATTTGTTTTGAAGAACTTAGTCGACTATAGGGTAGGGTAGTCGACTATACTAGGATGGTAAGTCAACTATATTAGGTATTTGTGTGTGTGTTCAAGGCTTTTCACAATTTTTTAAAAATACACAAAAATACAAAAACATACCCAAAATCTTCAATATCAAGTTGAGTAATCATAAATGCTTGTCCATCATCAAAATTGTTCAATTTTGGAGGCTTCAACAATACCAAGGCTTGCTTAGGCCAAAGCACCTAACTAATCAATAATTAGATTTGTTTATTTTTCATCGATATATATATATATATATATATATATATATATATATATATATATTATATATATATATATATATATATATAATATCCTCTTTTTTTATAAGGCATAAGAGTCTTTGTTTTTGAACCCTAAGTGTGTAAGTGTATAAAGTGTGCATATTTCTTTAAGGTAAAGATCAAGACTACATTACTTCTATCAATTTTCTTCCTAACCCTGAAAATCAAACAAGTCATTTTATTTAATCAAGTATAAGAAATCTTAATTATGATTTTCCTATTCCTTAAAATTGACTTAATTTCTTACAAAAAATGTATCAAAATATTGTTCTTACCTTTCCAAAAGTTTATATATATATATATTTTCTTTGTTTTCTTCTCTTTTTTTAGTTATATTAGTCATGTTAGAGCCCTCCCCCACACTTATCTCATGCATTGTCCTCAATGTATGAAAGAAATGTATAGATGCATGAAATGAAATGTAAAAGAGATGCATATGTTATACAAAAATATGTACAACATCAAGTTTCTCCTACACCTAAATCTTTTTCTGTCTCATCCCTCTAGCTCTCTTCCCATCATTCCAATGGGTCCTCTTTATAGGGCATAGTGGGGAGGCCAATTATTTTGTCATTTTAGCTCTCTTCCTCCCCAGTCTCACCTTCTTTAGGTTATTCTTCCTTATATTCTACATTCATTATTCAAAAATTGATCACACCGCACTTCTCAGTTGAAACTTCCTTACTATGAATGCCTAAGAATTCTAACTCAGTTCCATACTTCTCCTCAAAAATTAGGTCAACACTTTCCTTGAAGGTGTGTAATTAACCAAAATATCCCTAGTTGGTTCATCCAAACACATGAATTTTTCTTCGAAGAGCTTTTCAAAGAGTATGTCAATCGGAGGTTCTTGAATTATATTCTCATGCGATATATTATTGGTTGGCTCATCGAAATTAAAGATATTCAAATCAAATTTCCCTTTTTAAAGGTACTCTAAAATTAGGATCTGACATATGCCTTCTCATTAAGATAATCGCCTTCATTCTTAAATAATTCATTAAGAAATAGAGACTCATTCTCTCTACCTTCACTTTCTTCATCACAATTATTTTTAACAAAGTTTATCTCAAATGTTTGTTCTCTTATCTTACGAGATTATTTTTCTAGGTTGAAGACATTGACTTCTCTAGTCATGTCCCCAAAGGTTAATCTCATAGACCCATTCCTACAATTGATAATAGCATTGGCAGTAGTAAGGAATGGGCGCTCTAGGATAACAGGAGTTTGAGGCTTAGGATTGGATACAAGTTGTGTCTCAAGAACTTGAAATCAACTGGGTAGATAAACTCTCTAACCCGGATAAGAACATTATTAATTTTCCCCTTTGGAACGTTTACAGAACGGTCAGCCAGTTAGATTGTGACTCGAGTTGGACTAAGATCACCCAACCCGAGTTGTTGATAAATTGAGAATGGAAGCAGATTGATACTTGCTCCCAAATCAAGAAGTGCCTGACTAATCTCGGCTTGTCCTATAGTGCAGGCAATGGTAGGAAAACCCGGATTCTTATACTTGACAGGGATCGGACCCGACAGTAGCTCACTAATGTTAGTGGCTAAGAAGACTTTCTTGGGTACATTAGTCTTTCTCTTCTTGGTGCACATGTCCTTAAGAAATTTTGCATAGGATGAGACTTGTTGAATGGCATCAAGGAGTGGCACATTTATCTTCACTTGGTTGAAGATCTCAATTATTTATCCATGTGTGGATTCTGCTTGTTGTTCTTTAGCCTATTAGGAAATGGTACTATAGGCTTGTACACTTGACTGGTTGACTTATCTGTTTAAGATTCATTAGATTTGGAAGGATTGGGACTAGATAAGGTGGATGCTGGAGTGTGACTGCGCTGACTGGGATTGGGTGGTGTTGACACTTGGTTATCAACTTTCTTTCCCGACCTCAATGTATGAACAATATTACATTGATTCAATGATTGATCCTCAGCCAAATGAGCATGTTAAGATTTCCTAGGATTCATAATTGGTTGACTGGGTAAGGTACCCTTTTGCCTCTCATTTTGTGGATTTGCTAATTGGCTCATTTGACCCTCTAGCCTCTGTATTGTTTGCATGAGGGGATCTTGGTTCTTCATGTACCTTTCCATATTTCTCTCAAAGTCAGTCATTCTTCTTTCAAGCTGAGTTCTAAAAGGAGGGTTGTGGAGCTTGGTTGGGAAAATTTTGTTGATAATGTGAAAAATTATTGGGAGAATTGTAAGAGTGATTTGGAAAGTTGGGTTGATGATTGGAAGAATTATTGGAATGATAAAGTGGCTTGCATGGTTTGACCGTGGGTGGTGAATGTTTTGTTGGCTCCAAGAGAAATTTAGGTGATTTCTCCAGCCAGGATTGTACGTTGGTGTGTAAGGATCATTGTTCAGCCTTTAAAAGGCCGCATTCATCGGTTCTTGAGCTTGAAACACAGGACACTCCTCAAACACATGATCCATGGCCTGACAGTAAGTACAACCCGGAGTTGGAAGTTAGTTTGGGCTGACTTGATTGACTGGACTTGGTTCCTTAGTTTCTAAAGCTACCAGTCTTCTCGCTAGGTTAGCTAACTTAGCCTCGTTAGTTATGGATGATTCAATTGAATGGAGACCTCCTTTTAAAGAGATAGAGTTTGAATTCCTAGAGCTTTCACTAGTTGGTTCCCATTGGATGGTCTTTTCAATTAGATTCTCATATAAATCTCATCCTTCATTCTCGTCCTTCTGCAAGAATCCCCCTTGGCACATGCTTTCTAAGGAGGTCTTGGTTGAGTAGTCTAAACCATCATAAAGAATTTGACATTGTCGCCATTTCTCTATTTTATGATGGGGACATTAGACAAGGAGGTCTTTGAAGCGTTCAAAGTACCTCCAAAATGGTTCACTAGGTTCTTACTTGAACTGCATAATATTTTTCCTAACGGGAACGGTCTTATGAATTGGATAGAATTTCTTCAAGAAGACCTTGATGAAACCATCCTAGGATGTGATAGAGCCAGCCGCTAAACTATAGAGCCATTTCTTGGCTAAGTCCTTAAGAGTAAATGGGACAAATCCCAACCTAATAGCATCATCTGTAAGGTGTGAGATTTTCATCATTAAGCATACTTCCTCAAATTCTCTTATGAAGAAATAAGCATCTTCGGACTCTAAGCCATGGAACTTAGGGAGTGTGTTGATGAACTGTGGCTTACGCTCAATGTTGTGTTCACCAACAGATAGAAGTTGGATGCAGGATGGAAGTGAGGTTCTAATCGGATAGAACCTATCCTTCAAAGATGTCGGTTGAGCCATAACCGAATCTGGTTGTGGTTCAAACTTACGTGGTGATGTATTTCTAGTCAACCTAGATGAATTAGGGTCTCTTGACCATACTTGCATACATAAACACAATCACAAACAAGTTCACCAATAATCAACAAGAGAAAATAACCAAGCCTAATCTAGGGTAACCTTGACCTAGACAACTCTTAACTTGTTGATTGTCCACAGGAGGTATAATGCAGACTTTGACCACAAGCTAATCAGCCGGGTCAGGGCAAGATTGGTGGGAGGTATCCGCGCAAAAGCGATGGGCCTAATTAAGCCAAACCACCAGCCTTTAGGGTTTCGCCCCTCAATCCCTTTCCCAGACACTGATTTGGCAGGAGTCAAATTCTAACACCTTCCTCCTTAAAATAATCTCCTAGTGAGTTTGAGATGTCCTTAAGGTCAACGTCTATCAGATTTTTACTTAGGCTTAGGTTGCGTGCTTGGAGATAGTTTGTGGGCTAAGAAAGGGTAATGACTTTCCCACCTTATCTTGATTTTGGTTTTACCCTTAGAATTGATTATGCAAAGTGTGCAAGATATAGAAAAGTAACATTCAAAAGCAAATATCACCTAAGAATGTTTCCTAAACTATATGCTATGCATATGTACCTTGTCTCCAACTATCTTCAACAGTAATTGTAAAATAAACGTAATTAGACAAATGCCTAGAATGCAAGTCTAAACGTTTTTTTTGAAGAAATTAACAATCACTCAGATTATTATCAGATTAAAAATAGGGATTGTGAATATCAGATATAGAAAGAATAATAACACACAAAAACTTTATTTTTACAAGTAATATGTCCTGTAGAAAAGAGTTTTTTTAGTAGTCCACAAATTTTCAAACTTGCGCTGCAAATTCTTGAAATTCTGTTTCCTACTTTCGAGAGTAGGGGCACAGAATAGCAAGTCTTCTCCTACAAAACTTGAGTGCTAAATCTGAATCTTGACGTCCCTGAAATAAGATACCAAACTTGTTAAAAAAAATAAATACACCGTTCCCTCCCGGCAACGGCGCCAAAAATTGATCGTGAAATGAAAGTGATAAGAATTACCGTTTAGCTTTGAGCTAACGGGTCGTGTCCACGAGGAGGAATGCTATGAAAGCTTTTCAGTGTTTTTATTTAGAAATCAAAGACTGGTGTTTGTTTTTCAGTTAAAAAGAGAATGGAGAGAAGGAAAGTGATTTAAAGAAAAATTTTAATCTGGAAAAAGCTTTGGAGAAGGTGATCTTTAAAAAATGATGAAGATTGTTTGGTTGTTTTTAATAAAAGAAGAAGATCTGGGCTCACTAATTTTTCACTCAACTACTTACTTATCTCAAGAACATTTTGGTGTATCACTTTTATCATAGGCAAAACCTTAGTTTCTTTTAAAATGTTCAAGTAAAACAAATAAGATGATTTTGGATTAAATCTTAACGTCTTTCTTAACACAACATTAAAAATTGAATGTTAAACTATCAAGCGCAAAGAAGCAAGTATGAAATAAAAATAATTTGAAAATATTTGTACTTTTGAAAGTCTAAGTTTAAAAGAAGAGCATCCTCATGAGCGTTCAAGAACAAAGTTTAACTTTAGGCATTATTATGATTCAAGATAGTTGCTTTCATAAAAATCAATCAAGAGAGAGAAAGTAGAAGAGATTAATTAGTGAGTTTAGAAGATGATTTAGCTACTCATGATGAAAGAAAAACAAACAAGATAATGAAAATCAAATATGTACAAACCGAATTTGAGTCGAGTTGAATAAGCGAGTTGAAGCTCCTTGATTGTCACTTCAAAGATGAATTACACACTCACTTCCACTCTTCTCTCTTTGCTGGTCTAAATAGAAAAATAAAGAGGAGATACAACTTCTCCGAACATCAAACAATACTCCTAAAAGCCTAAAAATGAACAAGAAATTTAATCCTAGTCTTCGCTCCCTTTTTCTTTGTCGAAAATGGAATTTATAGGGAAAACCAGACGGGAGAGGGTGTAGGAAGATTGGGGGAGCAAACGCTCCCCCAACAATCTCAACATTATCGCAAAAACGCGACTAGGGCTGCGGTGTGGCTAGGTGGCCACACCCAAATGGTGGAGGTCCTTGGTTTGGTGATTCCCCCACATCTTCTACTGCTTTTCTCGTTTTAGCTCCTGGGTTTGTCAAAACGGCCTTTGATTTTTGGCATTAACTGATTGATTTGTAAACATCCATATTAACTGATGTTCAATAGGTTTTATCTTCTCTGATTTGCCTTGATCTGCCCTGATTTTCTAATTTCGAATTAATTCTGAATTAAATTAGAATTTTGATGGGCTTTTGGCTCGTTTCTCTTCCCTTTCTTTTAGCAGTGGGCCTATATTTAACAAAGAAGAATAAAACTTATTAATAGGATTTATTAGATAAAAACATGATAATGTGACAATATATATGCAATATATGTGACCGATCAGCCGGTCGACCAGTAGCTGGTCAAAAACTAGACGTTATAGGCTATCAGTCGATCGGGCATTCGGCTGAACAAAACAGAAGTCCTGACAAAGGGTCGGTTGACCGGTCGGTCAGCCGATAGGCTAAAAACATAAATCACTAAACTAGAGGATCATAGACAGGACAGTCGGCCGAACAATCCAGTAGGCCCTGACATATAAGTCAGTCGACCACTAAGACCGCCGATCTTCATGCATAAGAGCCAAGTGACTCTATGCACACTCAGTCGACTATTCGGTCGATCGAGTCAGTGTACAAAATATTGTACAATGATGGCGGTCGACCGGACGGTCAATCAGCCATCCCCAGAAACAAATTAAACAAAATTTTTGATGTAAAACCATTTTTGAAATAATTATTTAAGTATATAAGAAGTTTTGACAACATATGGGTTTTAAGAAAATTGTATAAGGCTGGTTTAAAAATCAATGAAAATATAGACTAGAAATAATATCTTTCTTTTGAAAAATGAGTTAGAACAAAAATACTGAAAACAAAACTTGTTTTTGAAAGATTTGTATATATCTTCTTTGAGCGTCAATTCAACACCAAAACTAAATATACTAAGATCTTACAAAAAAGATTACAAAAGCTTCAAGTCTTCATCAAAGAGTGCTTCTCCAAAATTCATGTTTTGATCATCTACGCTTGAATCCATTATTTTAATCAACTTGATCTCCTCAACCTTCTTTATGAGGAAGATTAAGCTTCTTCCAAACTCTTTATACCTGAAAACTTAGAAACATTAAAACTTTATTAGTATCTTATTGTAGGACACCTAGAGGGGGGTGAATAGGTGACTTACTAATCAAGTGCATAAACAATGTGAATTAAAACTAATTATGCAAATTAAAACTACACACAATGTATAACCAAAGAGTGTAGCTGAATTTCTTGGGAAGGGCTCTGGACTATCTCCTCAAGATTCCTCTAGATTAAGAGTTGAGGTGCTACTATGGCTCTCTTAGTTGAATACAAGTGTGAGTAAACAAACCCAAATATATATTCAATTAATCACAAATATATCAAATATATAAAGAGATGAACAATATACACATGCAAGATATAAATACAAGTGAGAGAGAGATGAGAAATTACAAACAAGGGAGAATTATTTTGAGGTTCAAGTACACTTGCAATACATCCCCGCCTTCACCACTATGAAGGATTTCCACTATAACGATCTCATAAGATCACTCAGTGCCGCAACATCTACAATGAGCTCCCTCTAAAACTCTTAACCCGCAAGTCCATTACTTATTCCCACAAGAACAACACATGCAAGCACACTAGCTTGTCGAGGCCGCACCTCTACACCGAGCTCCCTCAAGAACTCTACACAATGTAAACCCGCAAGCTCGCCGAGGCCGCAACCTCTACAATACTCTCTAATACAAGGTGGAACACTTGGTGATCTTCTTCTCTTAATCACTAAAAACAAAACTCACAAACAAAGATCTTATATGATAGATATGGCAATGGATAGCTCAAGCTTGTGTAAGAAAACAAGATAGAGTCTAGGTTACTTACACTAGCATACAAGCATTAAAATCATTTTAAAAAGTGGAGTATGAAATGTTTAGCAAAACTGATGTAGCCAATCCATTTCTCCAAAACACGAGGTGGTCCTCCCACCAAGCTTCCTTGATAGTGATGTATCAAACGGGTTTGTCTTTCAAGCTCCAATGCATCCACCATCAAGGCACCAATCCTCTCACGTTTTGTGAGAGCCTACACCTACATTAAACTCAAGAGGTGGGGATTTTGGTACCCATATCTTTTTGGATCTATGACAGTTAGCATTATAAAGAACTCAAAGTTTATTTTTGCAAAATTTAAATAATTTATTCTATCTAAACAAAATTTTACAAGATGACTTTTGCGGCCACAATGTGTACATATGTACACTCTAGCATACATGTGATTGTGATGTATATGAGCATAGTGTGCATGAGATGTATGTCAGGAGGATGTGCTTGAATGTGTGAAACTTGTTTCTTACGAAATATAGATTCCAATCTATTATGGTTAAATGTACATTGGCTCAAAGTGATACTCAAACAATCAATATATTTATTCAAAATGCATATATAATTTTCAATTTTAGAAGAAAAAACATGAGAAATAAAATCCTTTTTCACTTTAGAAATATTTTTCTTTTCTTTCAAAATATTTTACTTTTTCAAATAGTCATTTTTCTTTAAAGAATTTCTTATTCTTTTTCCACCAAAATAATTTTCTTTTTCAAAAAATTGTTTCTTTTATAAATATCATTTAATTTTGAAGACAAGAAAACATTCTCCTTTTCAAAAATTCATTTTCTTTTGAAATAATTTCAAATTTATTTTGGAGAGAATCTTTTTCTTTTAAAACAAATCATTTTCATTTTTCAACTTTTTGTTTTTCACTTTTAACAAATCATATTTATTAAGAAGCATCTTACAAAATAATGCAAAATCACAATATGGCATGTTATCATCGTCATCAAGTTCGGATTCAGAGTCTACCTCAAGGAGGTCATCTCCTTGGATCATGTAGCACATATTGGAAGCATCACTTTCATCATTCGACTTACTCTCCTTATGATGTGGCGTTTGTTCACCGAGGGAGAGAATAGTGTTCCATACTACAAAAACTGATTCAATGTTAGACACCCTAAATAAATAATCATCATTTAGAGTACTCTTTATAGCATGGATGACTTTTGCATTGGCCTCAAGATGTTGCCATTAATAAAATATGAGTCCTTAATAGTGGCAAAATAAACATGAATACCTAAGACTTTTAGGTACATGGACACTTTAACTTTTCAAGTTTGGATGTTAAGAATATCAAACATAAAAGGTGTCATGAAATTCATGTGTGTCTGCAAGAAAAATTGTGATTAGCTAAAATAAAATCTTTAACTCAAGGTTGTTAGACTCAAATCAAGAGCACCAAACAATGATATTAATTGTAGGTTACCTAGAGGGGGTAAATATGTGACTTACTAATCAAGTACACAAACAATGTGAAATTAAAACTAATTATAGAAACTAAACTACACACAACGTATAACAAAAAATGTAGCCGAATTCTCGGTGAAATATTCTGGACTATTTCCTCAAGATTCCTTTAGATTAAGAGTTGGGGTGCAACTATGGCTCTCTTGGTTGAATACAAGTGTGAGCAAACAAACCCAAGCATATATTCAATTAACCACAAATATATCAAGCATATAAACAGATGATCAATATAAACATGGAAGATATAAATACAAGTGAGAGAGAGTTAAGCAATCGCAAATACAGAAGAATTGTTTTGAGATTCGAGCACACTTGCTCTACGACCCCGCCTTCACCACTATGAAAGATTTTCACTATAACGATCCCACAAGATCACTCGGTACTGCAACAACTACAACGAGGTCCATCAAGAGCTCTTGGACCCACAAATCCTCACTTGTTCCCGCAAGAACAATATATGCAAGCACACTAGCTTGCCGAAGCCGCACCTCTATACTGAGCTCCCTCAAGAACTCTATACAACACGAACCCGCAACCTTGTCGAGGCCGCAACCTCTACAACACTTTCCAATATAAGGTAGAACACTTGGTAATCTTCTTCTTTTGATCATCAAAAATAAATCTCACAAACAAGGATCCTTTTGGATAGATATGATAACGGATTGCTCAAGTTGTGTGAGAAAACAAGATAGAAGTGAAAGTAAAAAAAACTCAAGAAATTCTTTTGAAAATACAAAAGAATTACTCTTAGTAAACTGTCTTTTGATTTGGAAAGGAAGCTTTAAACTTGCTAAGAAACTCTGTAAAAGAACTATTGAAAACATCCTAAAAAACCTTGACAAAAATCTGGCCAAAATACCCCTTTATAGGGCTTAAGAAAACTAGCCATTAGGGCAAAACCCAGGCCAGATGACCTGTCGATCGCCCGGCCAGTCGACCGGCCTACGGTCATATTTTAGACTATTGGGGCTGCCGGTCGACCGACCGCCCGGTCGATCGCACCTAAGTCAAAGACCTATCAGTCAATCGCTCGGTCGACCGAGGCAAGAACCAGAGAGCACTGCTCTGTTGGTCCCGAGAGATGATGATAAATGCGGAACTATCTCTGTTGGCAATTATAGATCTAAAAATACCCAAGTCAACACAAAACTAAAACAAGAAGGATTAACGTTAAGCAAATAAATAAACTTGCAAAAAGGAAAGTAAATCTCAGAAAATAGACAAACGCAAACAAGAGAGATTTATCCTGGTTCGGTCCTCGTGACCTACATCCAGTCCTCACGCCACCCGCTTGAGATTTTCCTTTATCCTTGATTTTTACACCCAAAATCACAACCATGCACACCACTTGACAAATCCCCTTTGCCAAATGTGTACACCTTCTCTTCCACCAAGAGAACACCTTCTCTTCCACCAAGAGAATAAACTTCACCTTGTACAACTGCCTCTACACCACCCGTGTACAATGCTTGCTTTGAGTATTACAACTTTCCTATAAGCCTTGGTATTGTGTATGAACGTGGACAAGGTCTAGTATAGGAGAAACTTCAGAGAACTTCACAATGGAATTGGATTTTGGTGAAGAACAGATGTTGGAATCAGTTTTCAGGTTGGCAGAATTTGATCTTAGAAAACTGATGTTTTGGATTGTTGTTTGGCCTTTGGATTAACCACCCTATTTATAGCTGAAGACTAGGGTAAGTTAGGGTAAATAATAGGTGCCTTTTGAATGTTCAAACGTTGGGAAACGTTGCACAAAAAGACCAACAGTCAGAAACTGTCCAATAGTCAGAAACTGCCTATAGTCGACTTGCCTTATGAGTTAGTCGACTATACAAGGCAAATTTCCATAGGTTAGTCGACTATGTTTGACTATAAGTCGACTAGGATATGATAAGCTCGAATGACAGGTTTCTGCTTAACTGAATCAAGTCGACTGCAACTAACTTTCAAGTCAACTGGACCAGGGATTAGTCGACTAGGGGCAAGGGATTAGTCGACTACACTTTGCTATTAGTCTACTACATTTTACTGTCAAGTCGACTAATGCAGAAACAGAGAGTTGGGTCTATTTTGGATACTTGACTAGTCGACTAGGGTTTGGGTCAAGTCGACTCACATGTTATTAGTCGACTTGTCATAGGTAAATCTCAGAAAATAGATAAATGCAAACAAGAGAGATTTATCCTGGTTCGGTCCTCGTGACCTACATCCAGTCCCCATGCCACCCGCTTGAGATTTTCCTTTATCCTTGATTTTGTACACCCAAAATCACAACCATGCACACCACTTGACAAATCCCCTTTTCCAAATGTGTACACCTTCTCTTCTACCAAGAGAACACCTTCTCTTCCACCAAGAGAATAAACTTCACCTTGTACAACTGCCTCTACACCAAGAAGCCACCCGTGTACAATGCTTGCTTTGAGTATTACAACTTTCCTATAAGCCTTGGTATTGTGTATGAACGTGGACAAGGTCTAGTATAGGAGAAACTTTAGAGAACTTCACAATGGAATTGGATTTTGGTGAAGAACAGAAGTTGGAATCAGTTTTCAGGTTTGGCAGAATTTGATCTTAGAAAACTGATGTTTTGGATTGTTGATTGGCCTTTGGATTAACCACCCTATTTATAGCTGAAGACAAGGGTAAGTTAGGGTAGATAATAGGTGCCTTTTGAATGTTCAAATGTTGGGAAACGTTGCACAAAAAGACCAACAGTCAGAAACTGTCCAACAGTCAAAAACTGCCTATAGTCGACTTGCCTTATGACTTAGTCGACTATACAAGGCAAATTTCCATAGGTTAGTCGACTATGTTTGACTATAAGTCGACTAGGATATGATAAGCTCGAATGACAGGTTTCTGATTAACTGAATCAAGTCGACTGCAACTAACTTTCAAGTCGACTGGACCAGGGATTAGTCGACTAGGGGCAAGGGATTAGTCGACTACACTTTGCTATTAGTCGACTACATTTTACTGTCAAGTCGACTAATGCAGAAACAGAGAGTTGGGTCTGTTTTGGATACTTGACTAGTCGACTAGGGTTTGGGTCAAGTCGACTACACATGTTACTAGTCGACTTGTCATAGGTATTAGTCGACTAAAGGACATTGATATGGTGTGTGTGTGTGTGTCAAGGCTTTTTACATGCTATTTCATCTTTACAAAAAATATCATATCAACTCTCCTTGGCACATCTTGATCATGTAGAACTCTTGATTCGTCATGTGTTAGAGCTCCAAATGACATGCATCACATAAGTCTTCATCAAAAACAAGTTCCAACATTCTCCCCCTTTTTGATGATGACGCTTTATGTGCACAAGTGCTCCCCCTGCAGAAAATATGTTATATTTTCCTCCCCCTGCAAAAATTGGGTTATAACAAATATAGAAATACTTTGTTCTCCCCCTGCAACAAATATATTAGTAAATATATATATATATATGTTCTTATCAATTTTTACATGGTACCTGCAAGATAAACGTTAGATGGTACCAAACATAAAGAACATATTAACCATTAGGAGTCCAAATCCATTTAGAATTTGGTTTCCACCTGTTAGTATACACATAGTTGCAAGAATTACATATATCATGAATGTATGAAGCAATATATGTATTTTTATCATGAAAACTTAAATTCTTAGGAATCCATATAAATTTTGTCTTAATTCTTTTTGAAACATGATTAGACTTTCTTTTCACATATGGATTACTAACATATGAAGACTTTTCATTATATCCAATACCATAATGATTATCATGTGACAACTTCTGAAAAGATAATAAATCATTCAATTTTTCTTTTCCTTTATTGAACTTAGTCACATTTTGCAAAAGATCTTCATATTTATTTTTGAAAACTGAAATATCTTTATCTAAAATAGAAATCCTTTTATTCAAAGATTCAGTTTCCTTTTTCAGAAAAATGTTCTCTTTTATAAACTTCTCATTTTCATTTTTCAAAGATGATATGATTTTTTCAAACTCAACTTGTTGAGAATTTATAGAAGATACTTGTAAAGCATAACATGAATTTTCCTTTAAAAGTTTTTCATTTTCTTTTGATAAAACTTTATTTTTTAATTTTTAATTTTTCAGATCAATAAACATTCATGAAATGCATCAGAAAGTTCAGAAAATGATACCTCATCATCTTCTAGTGCCATGTAACATAGGTTGACACGATCAGTGGTTTATTCTTCATCCGAGGAAGATGAATCACTGTATTCTGATGATGCTTCGTAGTTTTTCTTCTTTCTGAACTTTTTGCTCTTGTATTTTTCTTTCTTCTTGAGCAAAGGGCAATCCATCTTCATATGACCTGGTTTATTACAATTAAAGCATTTGAATTTATCTTGCTTTAGAAATCTCCTGAATTTCTTTGAAAGCATTGCCATCTCCTCTTCATCGTCATTGGAATCATCCGTGTCGGAAGATGCATGGAAGGCGAGTTCTTTCTTCTTTGAACGGTGTTGTCGTTCGTCCTTCTTCCTTTCTTCCAATTGCACTTCATATGCCATTAGATTACCGATTAGGTTTTCTAACGACAAAGTTGAGAGATCATTGGCCTCTTCAATTGCGGTTGTCTTCTTCTCCCATTCTGGTGTGAGTGCACGAAGGATCTTGCGGACTCTTTCAACTTGGGTGTAGTCCTTTCCAAGGGATGCTAAGGAATTGGTGATGTCGGTGAATCTTGTTACCATTTCGGATATGGTTTCATTCTCCTCCATTTTGAATAATTCAAACCTGTGGATAAGAACATATATTTTAGATTCCTTAACTTTATTTGTGCCTTCGTGTGTTACCTGAAGAGTATGCCATATTTGATGTGCAGAAGTGGCTGTTGAAACACGGTTGAACTCTTCTTTGGTTAAGGCACAGAACAAGGCATTCATTGCTTTGGCGTCAAGGTTCGCGTCCTTCTTTTGATCTTCACTCCAAGCGTTGTAGTTGGTTGTTGGCTTGGTGTACGATGCTTCTACGATGGTCCAAAGGTCGTAGTTCAGCGATTGCAAGTAGATCTTCATTCTACACTTCCAATAGTTGTAGTTGGATCCGTCAAATAGCGGTGGACGTTGTGTAGAATGTCCTTCTTTGAATTGGGATGATGAGAACTCCGTTGCCATCTTTGTTGTTGACTTGTACCCGCTCTGATACCAATTGTTGGTCCCGAGAGATGATGATAAATGCGGAACTATCTCTGTTGGCAATTATAGATCTAAAAATACCCAAGTCAACACAAAACTAAAACAAGAAGGATTAACGTTAAGCAAATAAATAAACTCGCAAAAGGAAAGTAAATCTCAGAAAATAGACAAACGCAAATAAGAGAGATTTATCTTGGTTCGGTCCTCGTGACCTACATCCAGTCCCCAAGTCACCCGCTTGAGATTTTCCTTTATCCTTGATTTTGTACACCCAAAATCACAACCATGCACACTACTTGACAAATCCCCTTTGCCAAATGTGTACACCTTCTCTTCCACCAAGAGAACACCTTCTCTTCCACCAAGAGAATAAACTTCACCTTGTACAACTGCCTCTACACCAAGAAGCCACCCGTGTATAATGCTTGCTTTGAGTATTACAACTTTCCTATAAGCCTTGGTATTGTGTATGAACGTGGACAAGGTCTAGTATAGGAGAAACTTCAGAGAACTTCACAATGGAATTGGATTTTGGTGAAGAACAGAAGTTGGAATCAGTTTTCAGGTTTGGCAGAATTTGATCTTAGAAAACTGAAGTTTGGATTGTTGTTTGGCCTTTGGATTAACCACCCTATTTATAGCTGAAGACTAGGGTAAGTTAGGGTAGATAATAGGTGCCTTTTGAATGTTCAAACGTTAGGAACGTTGCATAAAAAGACCAACAGTCAGAAACTGTCCAACAGTCAGAAACTGCCTATAGTCGACTTGCCTTATGAGTTAGTCGACTATACAAGGCAAATTTCCATAGGTTAGTCGACTATGTTTGACTATAAGTCGACTAGGATATGATAAGCTCGAATGACAGGTTTCTGGTTAACTGAATCAAGTCGACTGCAACTAACTTTCAGGTCGACTGGACCAGGGATTAGTCGACTAGGGGCAAGGGATAAGTCGACTACACTTTGCTATTAGTCGACTACATTTTACTGTCAAGTCGACTAATGCAGAAACAGAGAGTTGGGTCTGTTTTGGATACTTGACTAGTCGACTAGGGTTTGGGTCAAGTCGACTACACATGTTATTAGTCGACTTGTCATAGGTATTAGTCGACTAAAGGACATTGATATGGTGTGTGTGTCAAGGCTTTTTACATGCTATTTCATCTTTACAAAAAATATCATATCAACTCTCCTTGACACATCTTGATCATGTAGAACTCTTGATTCGTCATGTGTTAGAGCTCCAAATGACATGCATCACATAAGTCTTCATCAAAAACAAGTTCCAACATGCTCTTGGTCGATGACCGCTCGGTCGACTGGGGCCAAATCCAGAGAGCAAGCTCTCTAGATTGATCGACCGTCCGGTTAATCGGTCCTCAAACCATGGCTTTGTGCACGTTTTGTGCGCATTGGTTAACTGCTCGATCGACTGAGCTCTGGTTTGGTTGACCAGTCTATCAATCGCCAGAAGCCCAAGTCTGGTTTTTTATGGGATTGAAAACTTGACTTTGAAAACCCAATAAATTTTATTTAAAACCCATAAAATTTCGCAAAATAAGTTTATTGAAACACTTTGAAGTACAAATATGTGTGATCAAAAATCAACACATATTACAAACCAATTGAACTATTTTTACGATAAAGAATTTTAAGCCTGATACAAAAACTGTATTTTTTCAAAAACTAACTTTTGAAATGGAAACCGGTTTTTTTTTTCAAAACTTTGTTCAAATACAAAAACAAGATATTTAAACTAAAGCATAGTGCGTATGGATATGATTCAATATGCATAATATATAAAATATTTATATTTTTTATAATAAAGCTCAAAATAAGTTTTGATTTTAATAAAACTTAGAACGCATGATATAAATTTATCAAAATAAGTTTTTAGACAATATGAAGCAATAGTGTATATGGATAAAATCTAATACACAAACAAACTATGTAAACTTGTTTTTGATGAAATCTATTCATGAAACCAATAAATATCTTCTTTGAGGCTCAAAACCAAAACATTTACTTTCCAAAAACTAAAACTATTTAACATGAAATATTTTGAAATATCTTGTGTGTGTATATGAGCTTGAGCAATCGACAACTAATCTATCCTTTACATTTTATCTAAAATAGAAAATCTTAACACTTACAAACACTAGACACAAGTCTTGAAAATCTTCTCTTGAAAATCTTCTTCACCATCTTGACTTGGTTCAAAACTTGATCCAGTGACTTGGTTAAAACTTAATCAAATAGCAACGACTCCATCTTTTAATACTTGTTGCGATCTTGAAGTGTGAGCTCTTGAATTAACACATGCTAGCTTCAAAACTTGACTTCGAATCTTTGTTGAAGCTAAACACTGACTAAGATCTTGATCAAATATTTAAAACTATATATATACAAGATCATTAGTACTATAACTACATGAGTTAATCATCATCAAAACTAGAATGATTGGCCTTTGGGCTAACAATCTTCCCCTTTTTGATGATGTTAAAACTCATGGAGTTATATATGTATGGACTAAAGTTAAACTTCATAGAAGCTCTCCCTTAACTCATGCGTAGCAATAAAACATAAAGATATTCAATAAAGTGTATATAAATAAACAAATACTATATATATATATATATATATATATATATATATATATATATATATATATATATATATATATATATATATAAACAATAAATATTAAGCATGAATATATAAACTCTCTAAATTCTTCTCCCCCTTTTCATCAACAAAGGGGTGAAGATAAACAATCAAGAAAAGTGTATATGCGATATAAATTCATGGATGAGAGACTGCTAGGTGAATTCTCCTTGCATGCATGCATTACATGGAGAAAGAATGACTAAACCTAACCCACGTAAGCATAATTTACAATATATAGATGGAGATGTTAAGCTCCCTCTACACATGTGTACACATAAAAAGAGATGTCAAGCTCCTCAATATGTAAAATACACTCAACATGAATCTATATGAAGAAGATGTTAAGCTTTCCTTGCATATAAGCAAGACATTTCAAATAAATTTTGAAATTTTTTAAAACAAATTTTGATAACAATTTAAAAACAAATTTTGAAGCTATATGTAATCAATAAAACAAATTTTGTTACCACTTGTAGGTGGCAAAATAAATGTGGATATACCACTTATAGATAAACATAACTATTATGAAATTATTTTGAGTTTTAAAGAATTTTTTTCTTTTTTTTTGAAATAATACATAAGCTTGTATATGATACCAATTGAAAAACCAATTGTCATTAAGAACTAAATCAAGCTTATCAATAAATAATTTACGCTATAAGGAATATGTATGAACATTGCTAATCTTAGCACAAGAAATAATATATGTGTATGTATGAAAATACCATTTGAAATTTGAAGCGTACATATATAGAAAATATGAGTATACAAGAATGAATTGGCAAAGGAATCATATGTATAACTCATATCAATCCATCCTTTTCATGCACAAGTTTAAAAGAAATTTCAATAAAGAGCATACAGGGCATGATCATCCAACCAATCACCCTTAAAGGGTGAAAGTTTTAAAAATAAGATTTAAAAATAATTATAAATTGAAAATACTACCAAGTGAAGAATAGATAACTAGTTTAAAAATAGCTTTTGAAATAGTTAAAGATCCTTCAAATATGTAACCAAAACATACGTATCTCATGAAATATACTAAATACACAAGAAGTGACACTTAAAATCTATAAAGCACGTATATAAGCTCATGAAAATAAGGTCGTGAGTAAACAAACAAAATGTGAGTGCACATGAATCATGTGAATAGTATATTCATGAAATGAATCAATAAGGCTCAAAACAAAACAAACATGAAATTCTTTTTCACAAAAACATGATATATCATATACTTAAACATTAATCATTAAAATTAGGACACACAATATACAATCAAACAAATAAATGAGTACATAGAAGAATTTGAACATGTAAAACATGTATCTCAAAAATTGTACATGTATAACACAAGTTTCAATAGAATTTGCATATAAACATTGTTGTGCCACGACAACAACCCCAAGAGGATCTTACAAATCTCCCAAGCACAGAGAATAATCAAACAGCACAAATAATCACCAGAAGAAATTACAAACTCAAACACACGATCTAACGAGGTTCGGCCTCTACGCCTACATCCTCGGGGCCATCCAGAAGAGAGATTAATTACTTTGAGGAAGATTACAATTTGCTAATAGCCTCTTTGAATGCAAGAAAGCTCCAGCAAAAACATTTTCGCAGGTACACTAACCCTAGAATTAAACAATAGCCTTAAATACACAGATTTTCGAAACAGCAGATTTTCACCCAAACCCGACTGTCGGTCGACCGGTCGACTGGTCGGTCGACTGGGTGCCCAACAGAGAGCTGGGTACTTACAGTCGGTCGACTGACCGGTCGACCGAGCTTCAACTTGTGCACGTTGTGCACGTCCGGTCGACCGGGCCGATCGACCGGAGAACCTATTCTGCTGCTGCTGCTATCTCCTTTGCCTTTCGTCGTCGATATCCTTGGTGATCACCTCGACGACCTCTCGGCTATCTTCCTTGATAATAATCTCTCTTTCCAACAATTCTCCACCTCGGTGAAGATTTTCTCAAATCTGAGCTGAACATCAACTCGAGAGCGGCTGCACCAAAGTGGTTGCCTACGTACCCCTGCCCAAGGGATCAAGCCGTCCGTAGTTCACCCAAATGAGCTTTAGCAAGCTCAAATCACCTGAAGGACATGGAGCAAAGCTTTGCAGTGAGCAAACTTCACTCCCGACACCACCTTCGTTAGCATGTCGGCCGGATTATCTGAAGTGTGAATCTTCAACAAGTCAATGTCACCTTCCTCCAAAATCTCCCGAACGAAATGGTACCTGACATCAATATGCTTCATCCTCGCATGATAGACCTGGTTCCTCGCTAAGTAGATGGCGCTCATGCTATCACAGTTAATCTTCAGCAGATCCTGTTCCACACCCAAGTCATCAAGTAACCCCTGAAGCCAGATTGCCTCCTTTATGGCCTCTGTCATAGTCATGTACTCAGCCTCTGTGGTCGACAACGCGACGGTAGACTGCAGTGTGGAGCGCCAACTCACCGGTGCCTGTTAGAATGTGAAGACATATCCCGTCGTCGACGGCGCTTGTCAAGGTCCCCTACATAGTCTGAATCCACATACCCTATGCATTCTTGCTTTCCAGTGTTGTCCTTCTCAAACACTAGGCCTACATCAATAGTTCCCTTAATGTATCTCAAGATCCATTTCACAGCTTCCCAATGACCCTGTCCCGGATCATGCATATATCGACTCACCATGGAGACAGCCTGTGATAGATCTGGCCTCGTACACACCATAGCGTACATCAAGCTACCCACCGCACTGGCATATGGAACGTGAGACATATACTCACGCTCTTGAACACTCCTTGGAGACATCTTTGCAGGCAATTTAAAGTGAGGCGCCATAGGTGTACTAACAGACTTGGTATCATTGCTGATATTAAACCTCTGCAGTACCTACTCCAAATAGCCTTTCTGAGTTAAACTCACCTTGCCAGCTTTCCTGTCTCAAGTGATCTCCATGCCCAATACTTTCCTAGCTTCGCCCAGGTCCTTCATTTCAAACTCTGACGATAGAACTTTCTTCAGAGAATCAATAGCAGATCTCGACCTCGAAGCAATCAACATATCATCTACATAAAGAAGTAGATAGATATATTCACCTGATGGTAGCCTGTTGTAGTACACACATGGGTCATAATGGCTACGTGTGTATTTTTTCTTCCTAATGAAGCTATCAAATCGCTTGTACCACTGTCTAGGAGACTGCTTCAATCCGTACAGCGACTTCATTAGCTTGCATACTAACTCTTCCTTCCCTGCAGTTTTGTAACCTGTGGGCTGTGTCATATAGATCTCATCCTCAAGATCGCCGTGGAGAAAGGCGGTCTTCACATCAAGTTGGTCAAGGTCCAACTCATTCTGCGCAACCAAGGCCAATAGAATACGAATTGACGAGTGTTTAACTACAGGAGAGAATACCTCGTTATAGTCAATTCCTTCCCTCTGAGCGTAGCCTTTAGCCACCAACCTTGCCTTGTAGCGCACTGCATCTTCTTGGAGAGATCCTTGCTTCTTAGCATATACCCACTTGCACCCTATGGCCTTCTTCCCCTTGGGTAACTTGGTAAGTTCCCATGTGTCGTTCTTATAAAGAGATTGCATCTCTTCATTCATGTGCTTTTCACATCCTTACTTCCGAACTGATCTCAGCTTCTCTGAAGGTAGATGGAATAGCCTCCTCGACGACTGGAAGTGCATACGCGACGACCATATCAGTGGTGAGCCAACCTGGTCTCCTAGTGTTCCTTCTCGGTCTTTCCACTGCAGTAGGATCTGGAACAGTACCCATGACCTGCTCTTGACCCTGTTCAACTTCTTCATCATCTTCTTCAGCTACTTGATCACTGCCCTGTGTCACATTAGGAATGACTCGAACTGATACTGATTCCTCTAGAGATAGTGGATTTACATCATTCTCCACCTGCTGCAATAGCTCCTTGGTCTTGCTGGTCTCCACCTGCTGAGAGACCATAGGCTTCAGCAAAGAAGCCTCATCGAACGTGACATCCCTCCTGAGTATGAACTTGTTGTCCTTTTGGTCCCAAATCTTGAACCCCTTGGTTCCTCGCTTGAAGCCAACGAACACTCCCTTCTTTGCCCTTGGGTCCAACTTGTCTTCTCTGACATGGTAGTAGGCTGGACATCTGAAGACCCGTAGCAAACCATAGTCACCAACAACTTTTCCTGACCAAGCTTCAAGTGGGGTCTTCCCCCTATTGCAGACGACGGCAACCTATTCACAAGATGGCATGCATACGCCAAAGCTTCAGCCCAAAACTTCTTTGACAGTCCTGCATTGGATAACATACACCGGACCTTCTCTAGCAAAGTCCGGTTCATCCTCTCAGCCACCCCATTTTATTGCGGAGTCTCTCGTACCGTGAAGTGTCTCTCTATGCCCTCATCAAGGCATAGCTGTAGGAAAGGATCCGATTTGTACTCTCCTCCATTGTCAGAACGGAGGACCTTGACCTTCCTTCCTGCGCTTCTCTCCAGATTAGCCTTCCACTTCACAAACAGTTCTAGGACTTAATCTTTGTGTCGCATAGTGTACACCCAACAGCGCCTAGAAAAGTCATCAATGAACGACACAAAATAGTGGTTACCTCCAATCGATGCAGTCTTGGTAGGTCCCCATACATCCGTGTGAACATAGTCAAGAATACCCTCTGTGCAGTGTGAAGCTGTGCCAAACTTCACCTGGTCTTCTTGCCGATGATGCAATGCTCACAGAAATTCAACTTACAGGTTTCGGCACCTTTTAGCAACCCTTTCTTCACAAGAGCTTGCAATGATTTCTCCCCTGCATGTCCCAGCCTCATGTGCCACAGCCGGGTTGAGTCTTCCTTTTGACTGGTAGAAGCTGCCACCTGCCCTGTCACTGTACTACCCTTCAAGTAGTACAAGTTGTTCTGGCGATCAGCCTTTAACACCACCATCGAACCCTTTGTCATTTTAAGAACTCCCTCCTTAATAGACACTCCAAGGCCCAATGATTCCAAAGCTCCTACGGAAATCAAGTTCCTCTTCAACTGAGGTACAAACCTCACTTCTTTCAGCTCCCTCACCATCCCATCAAACATTCTGATTTGAATAGTGCCAATACCCACCATGATGCACAGATGATTGTCGCCCATGACGACCGAACACCCCTTCAGCTTCTCAAAACTGGTAAACCAGTCCCGATTAGGGAATACATGATATGTTGCACCTGTATCCAAGATTCACTCGTTTTCACCCGAGTAGCCTATGACGGGAGTAGTAACTGAAAAAGAGAACACTGAAGAATCTGAGTCCGATCCATCTGCCTGTGATTTGTTGCTTGCAGTGTTGATCACTTTTGCGAGATTTGCTTCAGACTTTGATTCTTTCTTCTTCCCTTGAACTTCAGACAGTCCACCTTCCAGTGCCCAATCTCTCTGTAGAAAGCGCACTGATTTCTCTTGAGATCCCTGAAGCCCGGCCTGGACTTCGATCTTCCTCTAACCTCCTTGCCCCTTCTTGATGAACCCCTGCCCCTTACTTCCAGTGCCTCCGCCGATGAGCTTGACTGTGAAGGATGCCTCTCCTTCTTCCTCGTCTCATAACTCGACAGTGTAGACGACACCTTATCATAATCTAAGGTCTGCCTTCCATTGATGAAGGTCAGAGTGAATGTCTCATACTCCTCTGCCGGGAGTGAGTTCAGAAAGATGATCGCCTTATCTTCCTCATCTATAGTGACATCCACGTTTACCAAGTTTGTAAGAAGTTTCGTATATCGGTTGATGTGCTCATTTACTGTGCTCCCCTTCTTCATTCGAAAACTATACAGCTTACTCTTAAGCTGCAACCTAGACTCAACACTCTTAGTCAGGTATTTCTTTGCAAGGGTGTCCCACAGCTTCTTTGCCAACGTCTCATGTTGTGCAAGATATTTTATGTCTTGCGACAAACATGAACGTATCAAGCCACATGCCGACCTGTTCATCTTCGTCCACTCTTCATCAGTGGTCGTGCTCTTCTTCTTCTCCAATAGGAGAGTGTCCTTGAGGTTTGATGCATTCAGCGCATCCATAACCTCGCATCTCCACATACCGAAGTTAATAGTACCATTGAACTTAACAATTTCAATCCTAGGGTGAGAATTCATTGTCTTAACCGATGCAATTCTCTCTGCCATTTAGATTTCTCTGATCCTCTATCTATGAGGAAGAACAATCAACTGGAAATAGATCTCTACTCAGATAAAAAAATTAGATTTTTTTTACCTTTCCCTTGAAACCCTAGATCGAGTTTCTCTCTGGATCTACTTCTCCACAGATTCAACGAGCCCTTCTTGCGTCTTCAGAAATCCCAAGCGCAATCTGGGGGCTCTGATACCACTTGTTGTGCCACGACAACAACCCCAAGAGGATCTCACAAATCTCCCAAGCATAGAGAATAATCAAACAGCACAAATAATCACCAGAAGAAAGCACAAACTCAAACACACGATCTAACGAGGTTCGGCCTCTACGCCTATGTCCTCGGGGCAATCCAGAAGAGAGATTAATTACTTTGAGGAAGATTACAATTTGCTAATAGCCTCTTTGAATGCAAGAGAGCTCCAGCAAAAACTTTTTCGCAGGTACACTAACCCTAGAATTAAACAACAGCCTTAAATACACAGATTTCCGAAACAGCAGATTTTCACCCGAACCCGACTGTCGGTCGACCGGTCGGTCGACCGACCCTTCCACCGGTCGACTGGTCGGTCGACTGGGTGCCCAACAGAGAGTTGGGTACTTACAGTCGGTCGACCGACCGGTCGACCGAGCTTTAACTTGTGCACGTTGTGCACGTCCGGTCCACCGGGCCGGTCGACCGGAGAACCTGTTCTGCTGCTGCTGCTATTTTTCTGCTGCTGTCTCCTTTACCTTTCGTCGTCGATTTCCTTGGTGATCACCTCGACGACCTCTCGGCTATCTTCCTTGATAATAATCTCTCTTTCCAACAAACATGATATAAACCTATAAATCAAAAGATAGGCATGTAAATCTATTTGAAAACATGAATATTATTTTCAAAAATACATGCATAGTTTAGGCAACCAATCAGCTCAACTATACACACAACATAACATAAGATGGAGTTTAGGTTACTTACACTAGCATATAAGTATTAAAAGCATTTTAAAAAGTGGAGTATTAAATGGTTACCAAACCAATGTAGCTAATCTATTTCTCTAAAACACGAGGTGATCCTTCCACCTAGCTTCCTTGATAGTGATGCATCAAATGGGTTTATCCTTCAATCTCCAACGCATCCACCACCAAGACACCAACTCCCTCACATTTTGTGAGATCTCACACCTACATCAAATACAAGGGTAGGGATTTTGGTACTCTTATCTTTTTGGGTCCATGAGGGTTAGCACTATAAGGAACTCAAACTTTATTATTCGCAAAATTTAAATAATTTATTCTATCAAAGTAAAATTTTGTAAGATGGCTTTTGCGGCAAAATGTGTACATGTGTATACTCTAACATACATGTGGTTGTGATGTGTGAGCGATGTGTGAGCATAGTGTGCATGAGATGTATGTCGCGGGAGATGTGCTTGAATGTGTGGAGCTTATTTCTTACGAAACATAGATTCCAATCTATTATGGTTAAATGCACATTGGCTCAAAGTGATACCCAAATAATCAATATTCTTCTTCAAAATGCATATATCATTTTCAATTTTAGAAGAAGAAAATGAGAAATAAAATCTTTTTTCACTTTCAAAATATTTTTCTTTTCTTTCAAATATTTTTCTTTTTTAAAAGTCATTATTTTTCTTTAAAGCAATTTCTTTTTCTTTTTCCACCAAAATAATTTTCTTTTTCGAAAAATTGTTTCCTTTATAATATCATTTAATTTTGAAGACAAGAAAACTTTCTTCTTTTTCAAAAATTCATTTTCTTTTGAAATAATTTCAAGTTTATTTTGGAGAGAATCTTTTTCTTTTAAAACAAAATCATTTTTATTTTTCAACTTTTTGTTTCCACTTTTAACAAATCATATTTATTATGAAGCATCTTACAAAATAATGCAAAATCATAATATGGCATGTTATCATCTTCATCAAGCTCAGATTCAGAAGGAGGTCATCCCTTGGACCATGTAGTACATGTTGGAAGCATCATTTTCTTCATTCAAGTCACTCTCTTTATGATGTGGCATTTGTTCGCCGAGAGAGAAAAGAGTGTTCCAAACTACAAAAACTGATTCAATGTTAGACATTCTAGATATATTCATCATTTTGAGTACTCTTTATAGCATGGATGACTTTTACATTGGCCTTAAGATATTTGCCATTAATAAAATATGAGTCCTTAATAGTGGCAAAATAAACATGTATACCTAGGACTTTTAGGTACATGGACATTTTAAATTTTCAAGTTTGGATGTTAAGAGTGTCAAACATGAGAGGTGTCATGAAATCTATGTGTGTGTGCAAGCAAATATTGTGATTAATAAAATAGGATCTTTAACTGAAGGTTGTTAGACCTAAATGAAGAGCACCAAGCTCTGATACCAATTGTACATCACCTAGAGGGGGTGAATAGGGAGCTTACTAATCAAGTGCACAAACAATGTGAATTTAAAATTAATTATGCAAACTAAACTACACACAACGTATAACCAAGAGTGTAGCCGAATTCCTGGCGAAGGGCTCTGGACTATCTCCTCTAAATTAAGAGTTGAGGTGCATTATGGCTCTCTTGATTGAATACAAATATGAGCAAAAAATCCCAAGCATATTTCCAATTAAGCACAAACATATCAAGCATATAAAGAGATGAACAATAAAAATATGCAAGATAAAAATACAAGTGAGATAGAGTGAGATGAACAATCGCAAATACGTGAAAAATATTTCGAGGTTCGAGCACACTTGCTCTACATTTTCGCTTTCACTACCATGAAGGATTTCCACTTTATCGATCCCGCAAGATCACTCGGTGCCGCAACAACTACAATGAGCTCCCTTAAAAGCTCTTGAACCCACAAGTCCCTCACTTGCTCCCGCAAGAACAACATACGCAAGCACACTAGCTTGCCGAGGCCGCACCTCCACACCGAGCTCCCTCAAGAACTCTATACAACGCCAAGTCGCAGCCTCTTCAACATTCTCTAATGCAAGATGGAACACTTGGTAATCTTCTTCTCTTGATCACCAAAAATAAATCTCACAAACAAGGATGCTATAGGACAAATATGGTAATGGATAGATCAAGCTTGTGTGAGAAAAAAAGATAGAAGTGAAAGTGGAGAAACTCAAGAAATTCTTTTGAAAACACAAGAGAAATTGTAACCCTTGGTTTCAGTCACCGGTATATACTACTGGTGGTCGGTATGTTGTAAATACCTGTTCTGGTGATCTAAACTAAGTCTACTTTAACTCTAATAAAATTTTCTAATATTTCAGATTTTTTTTAATTTTTTCAAAATTTTTCTAATTAATTGAAGATTCTCAAATTCGTGACCTATATGTGTGGCTATATGACTTCTGAATTTTTAATTTGCAATTGGTAATGAATTTTATGAATCTGATTTCTTAGTAATGTTTAAAATAATATTTACTATTTTTAGGAATTTTTTTCGAATTAAATAGAAATTTAATTGAGTTAAGAAAAGGCAAAAATAATAAATAAATAAATATACAAAAATAATAATAAATATATAATAAAATAAACCCATATAATAAATCTTCCAAATTTTGAACCCTGGACCCCCTCATTCAAACCTGCAAGCTCCCACCACTATGATACATTGGTGTGTGGTTTAAAGGCTCAAGCCCATCTATTTAAACCTCCTTTTAACTCTCTTCATCCTCTGCAACTTCGCTCACTCTCTCTAACTTCTCCCACACTTTCTATCCCTCATTCTCATTCATCCAAACTAAACACACTACTCCTTTCATGTAGCCTAACTCTCAAGGGTGGCTTAGGGGTGTGTGTGGTGCCTATAAAACAGGCATCTCACCATCTCAGTCACTTGCCAAATCTATACTTCTCTTCCTTTTTCACTGCACTCTCTCTTTCTCTTTCATACTTAGCAAGATTCTGAAGTGCTGGACGAGGGAAGAAGATTCAGACTGAAGAAAGCATTCTAGGTATTTTATTTTTTATATTTGTAGAATTTAGTTCGTTGTGGCATTTCATCGAACACATAGTATGCATTAAACCTTAGCGTTAATTTCACCATTAAAACTTATGCTAAAATCCCAATAAAATTATGTAGAACACCTAAGAAATGTTTCCTATAATCATGATTTTTTTATTGATTTTTAGAAATTTATTTTTTCAATTAAAAAGGGAAATTGTGTTGTGCACTGTGCACAACACAGTGCAGACCAGGGCTGGCTCTGGCCTGAGCCAAACCTGGCCTGGGCCTAGTCGAGCCAGGCCCAGTCTAGCATGGTCGGGCCAGACCCAACTAGGTCTGTGCTGGGCACAGACCCAGTCAAGGTCTGTGTTATATAGACCCAGGTTCGTGTCTGTGTTCGGGTCTGTTTTATAGACCCGAACCCGACCCAACATAAATTTAAAAAAAGAAAAAGGAAAAAAAAAGAAAGAAAAAAAAAAAAAAAAAATAAATAACATATAAATAAAAATATGAAGAAAATTATTATAACATTTTACTATAGTAAACCCAAACCTAAACTCATTACTATAGCATACCTGTTACTTTAGCAAACAGACCTGTTAAGCGTTTTATTGATTTTTATTGATTTTTAGGTTTATTTTAATTCAGAAAATTTTAAAAAATTCATAAAAAATCACAAACTAAATTTCGGACTCTGTAAAATTATTTTGAGTGTAATATTACTTAGAATAACATGAAATGAAATATTCTTTATAATTATTATTTAATGATCATTTATTTAAAAATTGCCAATAAATTTCTAAATATCACAAAAATAATATAAAATTCAAAATTCAGTAAAATATAAATATTATACATTAATTTATTAGTTTATGCCTATATTTTATCATGAAAGTATATCTTTAAATGGTTGTTAAAATCAGAAATTGAATTATTTGAAAATATTAACCAACCAAAATTATAATAAATAGTAAAAAATATATATGCTCATTCAACTTATCCGTGAATAAGAACATGTCAAGCTCTAATTAATTCACGCAATATTTAGACCACGAATTTTACCCAGAGTCGGTTGCAGTTACGAGAATTCAGATTCCAATAATATCAGGCAAGTACAGATACTCCTCTCCTTTGTGTTCTTTTGTTAGCTTACAGAATTTCTTTGAAAATCTTAATTTTCATACCTTTTCCTGATCATGTGTATCGTAAGACAATCATGTATTGGATGTTTGTTACATAAATGATCATTCAAGTACAACCATGAATTAGTAAATATTGTACAAGTAAGTTGACGTCACCCTATGTCAGGATTACTATTTTATGATTATGTCTATATCCTAATACACTGGCATCATTTATACTATTATGCATTTGTCACTCGATGTTGTCACCATTTTTATTTTTTTGAAATTTTTATATGTATTGTAATCACTATTTGACACTGATACTTTTGATACTGATCTCTAATCCTGTCACGCTGAGTCACACATTATTTTGCATTTACATTGATTAATAAACTTAACCAAGCCAGGGTTACTGGGAAAGATTGTAGCAAAAAAAATTTAGGGAGGTGTGCTTGGAAGGGTGACCCCTTGTGGGTTTAGATGTCACACGTGATCTTATTATTTATGCGCGCTCCTTTTATTACATGTTATATGATACCTGAGTATAGTGAACTGTTTCTCCCTGCTATCAGGATGCACTAACGCTTCACTTATTTGATATGTAGTTGTCTTGTGGGATGGGGCACAGATGGTAGCATTAGTTAGGGTAATAAAATATACTAAACTTAGAATTATCATTTGTGACATGGATAATCTTGACTACATGATATTCCTGGACTAGCCATATCGATCTTAACTTGTGATCTTGTGTTCTTGTGACCTGATGATTATGATATATGATATTACTCATTCAGGGTGCTTCATGATCATTACATACATATCATAGCATACATTCATGACCTTATTTCACACGATCTAGCGTTCTGTTACTCTCGCTGGTATCTTACCTGTCATTTAGATTGCAGTCAGATTTATTATTCATTCATTCCAGTGCTCTACTTATATTGCCTTTGCTTTCATATTTTCATATTATTGTTTCCTATTTTTGTGTGTGCACTTGCTGGTTCGCTTCTGAGGACCTTAATTTTTCAGCATTAGAGCTTGAGGAGACTGACAAGCCACTGCTTGAAGGATCCCAGAATGACTACAAGGCGCGAGTCAAAGTTTCTTGTCTTATGTATTTTGGCATATTTTCTTATTATGATGTCCTGATGCCAAAATTATATCTTATTTATTTCTGCTTTGTTATATTTCCAATCTTGTATCAGACAAAGACTATTGTAGATGTATGTCTTTTATGTGAAATAAAAGTTCTGGTTGTCTTTTTGTATATGTGTACGAGAATTTGGCTCATTTACTATAGCGTAAAGTATTCACGGGAGAGATTTCCTCTCTGTGAGTATCTGCTGGCCATCATCACGTACCCGTATTCTGTATTTTGGGAAGCGGGGCATAACATGTTTTTGTTGGTATCAGAGTTAGGTTTATTTTGATTCCGCACCATATAAAGGTAATCAGATTCACATATAAGAAAAGGCATATATAACTATCTGGATACACATCGTTAGCCTAAACTCGTGCCTTAAATTCTCTTCTAAACTATGCCCTATCTATTTCAGATAGCCATGCCTCGAAACAAAAATGTCCCCTCTTCTTCCTAAGTCGACCCAATCTCAGAGAACACGGAGATTCTCAGAACTCTGAAACGCATGCTGGAATTGCAGCAGGATCAGAATGGCCTGCTTCGGGCCGGAGTGACGAGGACCCAGGAGACTGTGAAGCATGCTCTGATGGGGTTAAGCTCTGACCACGCGTCGATTAAGGTGGGAAACGTCTCGGATTTTTGAAGGTTACACCCAAGCAACTTCTCAGGAAATGAGACATCGCTGAGGCGGAATAGTGGCTGATCAAGACGGAATAACTGATGAATGCTGCAAAGATTTCTAAGGAAGATTCAGTTGATGTAGTGAGCTTCCAACTTACTGATATCACCCATATCTGGTGGACCACTGAGATGGAAAGGTTGACTCCACCCATCAGCTGGAAGACATTTAGTAAGAAGTTTTCTTGGATTGGCTAGCTACCATTGCCGGTTTGGCCAAAATTTCTCCAGGATTGTCGTGCCTCTAATCAAGCTCACTAGAAAGGAAGTGAAGTATCGGTGGACTAAGGAATGCCAGTTAGCATTCGAGAAACTGAAGGATCGATTGACAACAACACCAGTTCTAGCAATTCCAGATGGATCTGTGGGGATGGTTATACATATTGATGCTTCTGGGTGCGGCCTGGGCTGTGTGTTGATGCAACGAGGTAGAGTGATATCATTCGCCTCAAGACAGCTGAAGCCCCATGAAAGGAATTACCCAACCCATGATCTGGAATTGACGACAGTCATCTTCGCCCTTAAGGTGTGGAGACACTATCTTCTCAGGGAGTGCATGGAGATATTCATAGATCATAAGAGTCTCAAGTATATTTTTACTTAGAAGAGCTCAACATGTGCCAGAGGAGATGGTTATAGCTCATGGCAGACTATGATCTAGATCTACAATACCACCCTGAGAAGGTGAATGTAGTTCCTGATGCTCTCAGTAGGAAGCCCTCTTTCATGATGGTGGCTTATCAGAAGGAGATGCAGGGAGAGATTATTAGGCTAGACTTGGAGATCATTCTACCTGGAGATATTGAAAGACTTATGACCTTGGTGACTCAACCATCTCTGATCGAGAAGATCAAGGAGATATAAAAGGAAGACCCTAAGTTGCAGAAGATCAGAGAAGAAGTGAAAGCTGGACTAAGGTAGGATATAGTCATCCATGCAGATGGTTTGCTTCGGTTCAGAAGCAGACTCTGTGTACCATCTGGGAAAGTTTGAAGGGAGTTGCTCTCTGAAGCTTATAGTTCCCCTTATTCAGTACATCCTAGGGATACTAAAATGTACAGAGACCTCAAACAACACTTTTGGTGGCACAGGATGAAGAGAGAGAGCTCGATTCGTAGCCTATTGCCTTGTATGCCAACAAGTTCAGGCGGAACACCAGACTACAACCACTCCCTATTCCCGAATGGAAGTGGGAGAATATCACCATGGACTTTGTTGTAGGTCTGCCTAGGAGTCCAAGAGGGAACAATGCTATATGGGTGATCGTGGACCGACTCACTAAGAGTGCTCACTTTATACCTTTCAGAGTTGGGCAGTCCACAGAAGCACTGGCAGAGAAGTACATGCAGGAAATAGTCAGACTGCATGGAGCCCCTGTTAGTATTATTTTAGATAGAGACACAAGATTTGTGTCGCATTTCTGAGATAGTCTCCAGAGAAGCTTAGGCAACAAGTTAAAGTTTAGCACGGCATTCCATCCTCAGACTGATGGCCAATCAGAAAGAGCCATCCAGATTTTAGAGGGATATGCTTAGAGTCTATATACTGGACTATAAGGGATCATGGGATGACCATCTGCATTTAGTGGAGTTCTCCTACAATACTAGCTATCAGGCTAGTATCCGATGGCTCCATATAAGGTACTCTATGGGAGAAAGTGCAGATCTCATATGTGTTGGGATGATATTGGCGAAAGGAAGCTGCTCAGTCCAGATCTGATTTTACAAATAGTAGAGAAGGTGGCCAAGATCAAGAAACATATGAAAGCTGCTCCCGATCATCAGAAGAAGTGGGCCGATGCCAAGAGAAGACCCTTAGAGTTTGCAGTACGTAACCATGTATTTCTTAAGATCTCACCAACTCGAGGGGCCATTAGGTTCGGCTGTAATGGGAAGCTGAGTTCTAGATACATTGGACCTTTTGACATCATAAAGCGAGTCAGAAAAGTAGCATCCAAGTAGCCTTACCTCCAGCACTAGATGGTGTTCATGACGTATTCCACATCTCTCAATTAAGGAAGTACATCAGGGACGACCAACATATTCTGGACTATTCAAATCTGAGACTGAACCGTGATCTATCCTATGAGGCTCAACCAATCACATCATCAACAAGAAGGAGAAGGTTTTGAAGAACAAGAGCATTCCCCTGGTACTGGTATCTTGGGATCTAAACTCTCTTGAGGATTCCACCTAGGAACAGCAAGATGAGATCAGAGCTAAATATCATCAACAATTCACAGGTAACTTATCTCACTTCTACGTATCTATTCATCATCATATCTTAGAAAACTTTTCTCCTTGTTTATTTGAATTTCGAGAACGAAATTTTTTTATTAGATGGGTTAGATTGTAACCATCAGTTTCAGTTACCGGTATATTCTACTTATGATCGGTATGCTATAAATACCTGTTCTGATAGTCTAAACTAAGTCTACTTTAACTCTAATAAAATTTTCTAATATTTCAGATTTTTCTTGATTTTTTCAAAATTTTTTTGAATTAATTGAAGATCCTCAAATTCGTGACCCATTTGTGTCGCTATATACGACTTCTGAATTTTTAATTCGCAATTGGGGATGAATTTCATGAATCTAATTTCTTGGTAATGTTTAAATATATTTATTATTTTTAAAAAATTTAGAATTTTGTCCGAATTAAATAAGAATTTAATTGAGTTACGAAAAGGCAAAATAAAAATAAATAAAAATAATAAATAATAAATAAAAATATATAAGAAAAATAAACCACTATAATAATTCTTCTAAGTTTTGAACCCTTGACCTCCTCATTCAAATCTACAAGCTCCCTCCACTATACCACATTGGCATGTGGTTTAAAGGCCCAATCCTATCTATTTAAACCTCCTTTTAACTCTCTTCATCCTCTCCAACTTTCCTTACTCCCTCTAACTTCTCCCACACTCTCTCCCCCTCATTCTCACTCATCCAAACTAAACCCACTACTTCTTCCATGCAGAGTAACTCTCAGGGTGGCTTAGGGGTGTATGTGGTGCCTATAAAAGGGGTATCTCACCATTTCAAGTCACTTACGAAATTTAAACTTCTCTCCCTTTTTCTCTACACTCTCTCTTTCTCTTCCATACTTAGCAAGATTCTGAAGTGTTGGATGAGGGAAAGAAGATTTAGACTGAAAGAAAACATTTCAGGTATTTTATTTTGTATTTTCATAGAATTTAGTTCGTTGTTACATTTCATCAAACATGTAGTGTGCATTACACCTTAGATTAATTTCACCAAGTAAAACTTATGCTAAAATTCTAATAAAATTATGTAGAACATCTAAGATATGTCTCCTAATTATCATAATTTTTAATTGATTTTTAAAAAGTTATTTTTAATCAAAAAAAGGAAACTGTGTTGTGCACTATGTTGTGCACTGTGCACAGCACAGTGCGAACCAGGGCCACGTCTGGCCTGATCCAAGCCCCGCCTGGGCCTGGTCGGGCCAGGCCAGGCTGGGTCTGTGCTGGCCAAAGACCCAGTCAGGGTCTGTGTTATACAGACCCAGGTTCGGGTCTGTTACAGACCCGAACCGAACCCGACCCAATATAAATTAAAAAAGAAAAAAGGAAAAAAAAAAAAATGAATGAAATAATATATAAATAAAAATATGTAGAAAATTATTGTAATATTTTATTGTAGCAAACCCTGACCTAAACCCATTACTGTAGCATACCCGTTACTGTAGCAAACAGACCCGTTAAGCCTTTTATTTTTTTATTGATTTTTAGGTTTATTTTAATTCAGAAAATTTTAGAAAATTCACAAAAAATCACAAACTAAATTTCAGACTTTGTAAAATTATTTTGAGTGTAATATTACTTAGAATAATATGAAATTAAATATTCTTTGTAATTATTATTTAATGATCATTTATTTAAAAATTGCCAATAAGTTTCTAAATATCACAAAAAATATAAATTCATAATTCAGTAAAATATAAATATTATACATAAATTTATTAGTTTATGCATGTATTTTATCATAAAAGTTATTTTTAAATAGTTTTTGAAATTTAGAAATTGAATTATTTGAAAATATTAACAAACCAAAATTAAAATAAATAGTAAAAAATTTATGCTCATCCAACTTATCACTGTATAAGAACTTATCAAGTCTCTATTTAATTCCGTAATATTTAGACCACGAATTTTATTCAGAGTCAGTTGCTGTTACGAGAATTTAGATTTCAATGACATCAGGCAAGTACACACTCTGTTCTTTTATTATCTTACAAAATTTCTTTGAAAATCTCAATTTTCATACCTTTCCCTGATCATGTGTATCGTAAGACAATCATATATAGTATTTTTGTTACATAAATGATCAATTAAGTATAACCATGAATTAGTAAATATTGTACAAGTAAGTTGACGTCACCCTATGTCAGTATTACTATTTTATGAATATGTCTATATTCAAATACATTGGCATCACTTATACTATTATGCGTTTGTCACTTGATGTTATCACCTTTTTCATTTTTCTGAAATTTTGATATGTATTGTAATCACTATTTGACACTGATACTTTTGATATCTTGCGGAGTCACACATTATCTTACATTTATATTGATTAATAAAATTAACCAAGCCGGAATTACTGGGAGAGACTATAGCAGAGAAAATCCATGGAGGTGTGCTTGAAAGAGCGACCCCTTGTGGGTTTGGATACCACACGAGATCTTGTTATTTATGCGCACTTCTGTTATTACATGTTACATGATACCTGAGTACAGTGAACTGTTTCTCCCTGCTATTTGTTTGATATATACTTGTTCCGTAGGATGGGGCACAAGATGACTGCATTAGTTAGGATAATAAAATATACTAGACTTAGAATTATCATTTGTGACATCGATAATCTTAACTAGATGATATTCCTTGACTTGCTATATCGATCTTAACTTGTGATCTTGTATTCTTGTGACCTGATGATTATGATATATGGTATTACTCGTCCAGGGTGCTTCATGCTTATTATATACATGTCATAGATAGATTCATGATCTTATTTCACACGATCTAGTGTTCTGTTACTCTCGTTGGTATCTTACATGTCAGTTTGTATTACCATCAGATTTATTATTCATTCATTCTAGTGCTCTACTTATATTACCTTTACTTTCATATATCTATATTATTGTTTTCTTTTCTCATGTGTGCACTTACTGGTATTTTCCAAAATTTATTCATGAAACTAATAAATATGTTCTTTGAAGCTCAAATTATTTTGAAATATTTTTTTTTGGTGTGTGTGTGTGTGTATATGAGCTTGAGCAATTCACAACTAATCTATCCTTTACATTTTATCTAAAACACAAAATCTTAACACTGACAAATACTAGACACAAGTCTTGAAAATTTTCTTCACCATCTTGACATGGTTCAAACTTGATTCAAAGAGCGACGACTCCATTTTTGACCACTTGATGTGATCTTGAAGCGTGAGCTCTTGAATCAATACGTGCTAGCTTTAAAATTTAACTTTGAATCTTTTGTTAAAGCTAAACACCGACTGAGCTCTTGATCAAATACCTGAAACTATATAAACACAAGATCCTTATGACTATAACTACATGAGTTAATCATCAGCAAAGTTAGAGTAATGGGCCTTTGGGCCAACACTTATAACTTCATGTGCTTTGTAATCATCAAAACAAAAGCTAGAGAGTGTACCCTTGGGTAATAATCTCCTCCCTTTCTATGATGACAAAATACATTAGTTATTTAAACAAATGAAAAGAAGAGAATAGAAAGCTCCCCCTGAAATTATGCTTAACTATCAAGTTCAAACATTCATGCTTAAAGATATGTAAATATTAAAGCAAGTCATATGCATATATGAACAAGTTTGATAATGTAGAACATTATGTACAAATGGGTTCAACCTCCTTCCATGCCTCCAACCACCAGAATAAAAATGCAGTAAATAGTAAGAATAATATGCAATAAATTGCAAGATACCAATGAAAATAAATATCAAGGCACCAAACATAAATAGGCAACCTAATAAGTAAATATAAGAAACATAGCATACAAATATGAGAATGGATAAGAGGTAATTTACACAAATAATAATTTACACAAATAACTCATAAAGCTTCACAAATAACTTACACAAATAATTATTTACACAAATAACTTCATAAAACTTCACAAATAATAATTTACACAAATAACTCATAAATCTTCTCCCTCTTTTTGTCATATATCAAAAAGGGATAACAAAATTTAAAATCCAAATACTAGAAGAAAATGTAGATGATACTAATTGATAACAAAAAATCAACTCAATTTTCATGAAAAGTGATGGAATGCTCATAGAAAGAAGGAAACTTATCAACTTAATCCATTATACAAACATTTAACTTATCACAAATGAAAGAAAATCTATTAAAATCAATTAGTTTAGTAAAAATAACCGCTAATTGAAAATTGGTATAAACATAATCAATTTTAATATCGCCTTTCTCATAATGATTACTAAGAAAGTGATATCGAATCTCTATATGTTTAGTCTTACTATGTTAATTTGCATTCTTGGTCATATGAATAGTACTAGTATTATCACAAAATATTTTGATAAGATCATAATGCAAATCATAAAGGAGAGTATATTTTATCCAACAGACTTGTACACAATAAGCCTCGGCTGCAACATACTCTGCCTCGACAGTTGAGAGGGTTACAGAATTTTGTTTCTTAAAAGACCATGAAACGAGACAATTTTTAAGAAATTGGCAAGTTCCACAGTGCTCTTCCTTTTCACTCTATAACTAACATAGTCGGCATTTAAATAACTCGTCATAGAGAATAATCCGGTCTTCAGACACCACAAGCTCATTCCAATATTATCCTTAAGATATCTAATAATGCATTTTACCGCAACCAAATGAGACTATTTAGGATAAGATTGAAATCTAGCATACAAGTAAACACTAAACATAATATTCCGCCTACTAGCTGTTAAGTAAAGCAAACTACCAATTATGCAATGATAGAGTTTAACGTCAATATTTTTACCTTGTTCATTCTTGTCAAGCTTGGTTGCGATAGCCATAGGGGTCTTGTTAATGTTCCATTTCTAGCCCAATTTCTTGATAAACTCTCTTGTATATTTGGCTTGATTGACGAAGATCTCATCACTCCTTTATTTGATTTGGAATCTAAGAAAGTAGTTAAGATCTCCCATCATACTCATTTTAAACTCTTTTTTCATGCATGATTCAAAATTCTTACAAAGTTTTTCATTAGTAGATCCAAAAATTATATCATCAACATATATTTGTACTATTAAGATATCATTGTCTATATGCTTTGTAATTAATATACTGTTAACTTTTTCTTTCGTAAAATCATTTGCAAAAGAAAACAACTAAGTCTTTCATACCAAGCTCTTAGAGCTTACTTTAAACCAGACAAAATCTTTTCAAGTTTGAAAATAAAATTCAGATGTGTAGGATCAACAAACTGTTGGCCCAAAGGCCAACACTATAATTTTGATGATGATTAACTCATGTAGTTATAGTACTAATGATCTTGTGTTTATTTAGTTTCAGATATTTGATCAAGATCTTACTCGGTGTTTAGCTTCAATAAAAGATTCAAAGTCAAGTTTTGAATCAGCACATGTTGATTCAAGAGCTCACGCTTCAAGATTATATAAAATACTCAAGAGGAGTCTAGCTCTTTGGATCAAGATTTGGAGCAAGTCCAGATGGAGAAAAAGATTTTCAAGAGAAGATATTTAAGAGTTGAGTCTTACTTTGTAAGTGTTAAGAGTTTTTTTAGATAAAATGTAAAGGATAGATTAGTTGTGGATTGCTCAAGCTCATATACACACACACGCAAAATTTATATGTATTTCCATAAGAATAATTTTGATTTTGAGCTTCAAAGTAGATATCTTAATATTTCATGAATAGAGTTCATCAAAACAAGTTTACATGTTTTAAATGTGTTTTAGATTTCATCCATACACATTGTTGGTTCTAATATTTAGAAAAACTTATTTGATGTTTTTATATCATGTGTTTGAGTTTTTATATTTATCAAAACTTTATTTAAGCTTAATGTCAAAAACATAAATATTTCATCTTATATGTGTATTGAATCATATTCATACACATTATACTTCAAAAGTGTTTTAATATCTTGTTTTTGTATTTAGACAAATTTTGAATAAATCAGTTTTTCATTTAAAAGTTTGATTTTAAAAAATACTGGTTCTTATTTAAGGCTGAATTTCTATATCGCAAAAATAGTTCAACTTGTTTGTAATATGTGTTGATTTTTTATCACACATATTTGAATTTCAAAGTATTTCAATGAGCTGATTTTATGTGATTTTATGGGATTTTATAGGATGTTAAAAGACCAAGTTTTAATCCCATTTTATCCCTGACCTGGCCTTCTGGCGGTCGACCGACCGGTCAACCGAGCCAGAAGTCTGTCGACTGATATGCATAGAACGTGCACACAACTTTGGCTTGAGGGCCGGTCGACTAGGCGGTCAACCAATCCAGAGAGTTTACTCTTTGGATCTAGCCTCGGTCGACCAAGCGGTCGACCGGCTAGAGAGCTTTGCTCTCTAGTTCTTGCCTCGGTCGACTGATGATCGAGGGAAAACCGCACACAAAAAATGTATGTTTTGAAATCAAGAGTTAAAAATGTGTGCTTTGGCTTCCTCGATACTTCCGTTATAGCATAGACGCTAAACGTCGAATCCACAAAGACGGAAAGCGATAGAAGCTTTACCGATCTATTCGCGTGTGTGTTAAGTGATCTTCAATATTTTAAAGAATGAAAACAAAAGAAAAAAATAGAAAGAGAAGGATACGGTGAAAACAAAGAAGTGGGAAACATAGCAAAGATGGATTTTTTTTTGTGATTTTTGATATATTTTTAAAATAAAGTAAAAAGAGAAGAAAACTCATGGCTACTAACTACTAATGGCTCCACTAACCATGCTAACTTCTTAGTGATAGTTGCCTCACATGTATCCTTGGTCATCACTAGTCCTTGATTCAAGAGCCTTTACGGAGCCGCGGGAGCGTTTCAAAGTATGACCCAGGGAGCGTGTACGGAGCCACGCGTCAAATCTTGAGCGTAGCTCCACATAAAAGCCATGAAAACGCGGCTATGGCCGCGTTTCTATGACATAGTGCGGCAGTGCGTGCTGTACATCCTGGTTTCTGGATATGGGTACCTGATTTTGATAGATTCATCCTCCAAAGTCAATGGCTATATGTGTAGGCTTTAAATCACCAAATAAATGGGATTTTGGGCTTCTTCTTTATTTCATTCCATGAACCTAGAAACATACAAGAGAGGTATTATTAATAGAATTTAATATTAAATAAATGTGAAATGTGGTATGAAATATGCAATTTTAAAGACTAATCAACCGACTGGTCGACCAACACGTCAAGACCTGGATGCGGTCGACCGGCAACCCCAACGGTCATAAATATAACTTTTAGCCGGTCGACAGATGGGCTTATTTGGTCAGATTTTGAGTCATAGCGGCTAATTTTTGATCCCCTATAAATAAGGGTTCTCTTGGCCAGTTTTAGACAAGATTTGAATAGGGTTTTTGAGCCAGTTTTTTCTACCTTTCTCAGAAGTTTTCCAACAAGTTTTAGAGCTTAAATTCTATATCAAAAAGAGTATTTACAAGAGTGATTCTCATGTGTTTTTCAAAAAGGATTTCTTGAGTTTTCCTTCACAAATCTATCCCCGTTTTTCTCACAAAATCTTGAGTTTTCCATTGTCATATCTATCCTATAAGAGCTTTATTATGAGAGTGTTTTTGGTGATCAAAGTGTAGAGATCATCAAGTTATCATCATTGTATTTGAGGAGGCGAACTTGTGGGTTTGCATTGTGCAGAGTTCTTGAAGGAATTCATTGTAAAGATTCGGCCTCGACAAGCTGGTGTGCTTGTGTGTGTTGTTCATGTGGGAACAAGAGAGGAACTTGTGAGTCCAAGAGTTCTATTGTGAACTCGTTGTAGGTGTTGCGACGCTAGGAGATATTGCGGGATCATTATAGTAGAAATCCTTCATAGTGTTGAAGGCGGGGACGTAGAGTAAGTGTGCTCGAATCTCAAAACAAATCTCCCATGTTTGAGATCTCTCTCTCTCTTTCTCTCTCTCTCTCTCTCGCGTGTTTATATCTTACTTATGCTTATTGTTCATATCTCTTATATCCTTGATCTATCTTGTGCTTAATTGATATACATGCTTGGATTTATTTGTGTGCTCACACTAGTATTCAACCAAGAGATCTGTAATGGCACCTCAACTCTTAATCTAGAGGAATCTTGAGGAGATAGTTCAGAGCTCTTCACCTGAAATTCGGCTACACTCTTGTGTTATACTTTGTGTGTTAGCTTAATAGTTTTTATTTGCATAAAGAGTTTTTTAATTCCGCATTAGTTTGCATTAGATTAGCTTTTCACCTATTCACCCCCCTCTATGTGACCTACAAGTGGTATCAGAGTTTCGTGCTCTCGATTTGGGTCTAACAACCTTGAGTTAAAGATCCTCATTTTAGCTAATCACAATATTTGCATACACACATATGAATTTTATGGCACCTCCCATATTTGACATTCTTAACATCCAAACTTGAAAAGTTAAGATGCCCATGTACCTTAAAGCCATAGATGTTCATGTCCATTTTACCACTATTAAAGATTCATATTGTTTAAATGGCAAACATCTAGAAGCTAATGCAAAAGCCATCCATGCTTTAAAATCTACCCTAAATGATGAATATTTATCTAGGATTGCTAACCTTGATTCAATTTTTGTAATATGGAACACCATTATCTCCCTTGGTGAATAAAAGCAATGCTACATGGAGAGTGACTCGGATGATGAAAGTGCTACTTACAATATGTGCTACAGGGTCCAAGGGGATGACCCCCTTGAGGTAAACTCTGAATCCGAGCTTGATGAAGATGTTGACATGCTATATGATGAGCTTGCTTTATTTTGTCAACAACTTCTTAAAAATATGATTTACTTAAAATGGAAAATAAAAGATTGAAAAATAAAATAATTCCAATTTAAAAGAAAATGACTCTTTTAAAAATAAATTTGAGATTACTTTAACGGAAAATTACTCTTTGAAAAAGAAAATTATTTTAAAAGAAAAAGAAAATATTTCTAAAAATAAAAATAATTTTGATTCTCATTCTTTACCTGTCTCTCATGCTAATAATGTTGCATCTTCTTTTAATATAAATGAGATTCATGTCTTAAAAAATAGAATTAATTGTTTAGGCTCCACTTTGAGTCAATGTGCATTTAAACACAATAAATTGAAATCTATGTTTCACAAGAAATAATTCTACACTTTCATGCACGCCCTACACGACATACATCACATACACTCAATGTGCATACACATCACAATCATAGGTATGCTAGAGTGTACAAATATACACATTGCTGTCGTAAAGGCCATTTAGTAAAATTTTGTTTTGATAGAATAAATCATATAAATTTTGCAAATAAAAATATTTGGGTTTCTTATGATGCTAACCCCCGTGGACCCCAAAAAGATATGGGTACCAAAATCTCTACCTCTTGTGTTTGATGTAGGTGTCGGCTCTCAAAAAACGTGAGAGGATTGTGTTGGCCCAGAGGCCTTCCACTCTAGTTTTGATGATGATTAACTCATGTAGTTATGTTTACTAATAATCTTATGATGTTTAGTTTTAGATCCTTAATCAAGATATTAGTAGGTGATTAGCTTCAACAAAGGAGTTTTTGAAGCCTTTCACATGGTGATTCAAGAGCCCAAGTGATAAAGTCATATCTAGCACTCAATGGAGTCAAGCTCGGTGGATCACGGGTTTGGATCGAGTCGTCTTGAAGGCGGAGTTTGTCAAGAAGACTTCAGTACCTTTAGTTTAGTTGTGTTTAGATCCATTTGTAAAGATTAGATAGTGTGATATGCTCAAGTTCACAACACATACTTGTTTTAGTTTTCATGTTTATTGGTTTTCGGTTTTTGGTTTAACCGATCTTGGTTTTCATGAATAGATATTATATCAAAACAAGTTTACATTGTTTTATGTATATTAGAAATGTTCTATATACATGTATGTTTCACATCTTAGACAAACTTATTTTGATATGCCTATTCATGTGTTTGGAGTTTTGTGTTTTAACAAAACATATTTTTCGGATTTAATATCAAAAACATGGATATATATATGTTTCATGTATATTGGACTTATGTCCATATGCAACATGCTTCAAAGTGTTTAAGTATTATGTTTTTGTATTTGAATGAGTTTTGGACAAAACGAATTTTCAATTCAAAAATCCAAGTTTGGAAAAATACGATTTTTGGTTTTCGGCAAAATTTGTAAGTCAGAAAAATAGTTCAAAAAGTTTAAAATTTGTGTTGAAAATTTTCACACAAGTTTGTATATCAATGCATTATGCTAAAACTATTTTTGTGAATTTTTAAGGAATTTATGGGATTTTTAAGAATATTTTAAACCAAGTTTTTCTGTCCCTAACAGCTTTCTGCCAGGCTATGGCGGTTGATCGGGACGGTCGACCGGACCAAGAGACGGTCGACCGTACCGGTCGACCGACGTGCAGAAATTGTGCACGCTGGCCAGCCACTTGGGCCGGTCGACCGGGCGGTCGACCGACTGCAAGTACCCCACTCTCGGGTGGGGGCGGTCGACTGGACCGGTCGACCGTAAGGCTTGGGCGGTCGACCCGGCGGTCGAGCGGCCAGAGAGCATTTGCTCTCTGGATTGGGACGGTCGACCGGACGGTCGACCGCTAGCCTCCAACGGTCAAATATTTGACCGTTGACGGTCGACCGGGCCGGTTGACCGCCAGCCGCCAAGGCTGACAGATCAGCCCAACGGCTAGTTTCTTTGGAGGGCTTTAAATATCCCATTTGTTTGGGATTTTTACAAAGTTTTCAAGAGCAAAAATTTCTATACTCTCCAGTGTTTTTACGAGTTTTTAAAAGTGTTTTAGAGCTTAAAGATTTCATCTTTATTTTGTTTTCAAGGGTTTGGAAAAATCAAAGAAAAATAGGGATTTGGGATATTGCTTTAGATCTTCATTTCTATCATATTACAAGTGTTTTTCCAAGTATTTTTCTTTATTATTTGATTTCCAAAACACGTTGATTTCCACACTTGAGCTATTTCATTCTATCCTATCTATTAGGATTTTTGTTTTGTGGAAGAAATTGTTTGTGGTTGAAATAGACCACCAAGATTGTAACCCTCCTTGTTGTTGGTATCCCTCTTCGGTAGAGGTTGATTTGGGTTGTGGTTAGCTCCCTCTAGTGAGAGGTGGAGGCTTGTGTTGAGATCCCTCTTCGGTAGAGGATTGGATTGGTGGGAGTTCGGTACTCCGGTCTTCGGTAGACCTCTTGTAATTTCCTCGGTGGATATAGTGGAAATCCTTCTTGGTGAAGGCGGGGATGTAGAGCTGGGTGCTCGAACCTCGAAACAAATCTTGTTGTTTGCGTTTGATCCATTGACTCTTCTCTCTCTCTTTTATCTGTGTCTTGCATCATTCATATTGTCATATCACATATTTTATGCTTGGGTTGTTTGTGTGTACCTCACTTGTGCTTAACCATGAGAGCTTCATATAGCGCCTCAACTCTTATTCAGAGGAATTAAGAGGAATTAGTCCAGAGCCCTTCACGGGAAATTCAGCTACACTCGTTGGTTGCATTAAGTGTAGTTGCAATTAGTTTTTAATTTTCGCATTTAGTTCATTACATTAGTCCTATCACCTATTCACCCCCCCTCTAGGTGATTTCAATTGGTATCAGAGTCTACGCTCCTGATATTAGGTTTAACCACCTAGGAGTGTGATCTTGGTTTGCTAATCTATCATTTGCATTTGTACACGTATATTGTTTACACACACTCATGGATTGCTTGTCACCTCCCATGTTTGATGTCTCCAACATTGACATGTGAAAATTTAAGATGTCCATGTATTTGAAAACCTTAGGCTTGCATGTTTACCTTGCTATTACCAAGAAATCCTACTCTAATGATAGCAAGCATATAGAGGCCAATGCACAAGCCCTTGAGGCACTTAGAAGCACGCTTAATAAAGAATATCTTATGCTTGTTTTTAACTGTGATTCCGCCTTTGCAGTGTGGAACACGTTGACCTCCTCCAAGCTTCAATTGCCAATCCTAACGGAGGATGAATCTAGTGGAGAATCCGAGCAACAATGTTATATGGTCCAAGGGAATGACTCCCTTGAGGTATACTCGGAAACTCAATTAGATAGTGATGATGCTAGTTCTTCATGTGATGAGAATATTGATGCCAATGCCTTGAATGAAGAACTTTCTATTGTGTGTGAAAAATTGTTAGAAAAATATAATCTTTTGAAAAAGAAAAGTTTTGAACTTAATAAAGAAAACGAGGATTTATGTTCAAGACTTGATTTGGTTTTGCAATAGAAGGAAGAGATGTCTAGTGAACGTGACTCACTTAAATCTCAACTAGACCTTACCCTAAAAGAAAACGAGATTTTAAAAAATAGAAATGATTGTAATGATGTTTTGAAGAAAAATAAAGTTGTATCTTCAAAACTTGATTTTGTTTTAAAAGAAATTGATTCTTTAAAAACAAAAATTGCTTCTATTTCAAAGGATTTAGAAGATTGTTTAAAGAAAAATGAATCTTTAAAAATTAATATTGATTCACATGTTTGCCATGCTAGTGTAGCTTCACCTAGCTTACCTATTGCATGCTCCACTTCTTCTAGTATTGAAAATGATATAAAATTGATAAAGAAGAATATGGATTGTTTGGGCTCCACTTTGAGCCATTGTGCCAAGAACCATACGCGCTTAAAATCCATGTTTCGCAAGAAACAAATTCCATCTATGCATGCACACCATACACGGCATACACATGCTCCTCACGGTCACACCCATCACATGTATGCTCATGTGTACACTTGTACACATTGTGGACGTAAGGGCCACCTTACTAAATTTTGCTATGATAAGATACATGATGTAAATTTAGCAACTAAATTTGTTTGGGTTAGGAAAGATGCTAACCCCCATGGACCCAAAAGAGTGTGGGTACCAAAGACCACCCCTATTGTATTTGATATAGGTGTGGGCTCTCGCATGACGTGAGAGTGATGGTACCTTGAGGTGGATGCGTTCCGAGCTTAAAGGAGGACAATTTGGATGCATCACTTTCAAGGGGAGTTTGGTGGAAAGACCACCTTGTTTTGGAGACTTGAAAAGTTGCCTTTTAAGTTTTGGTAACTATCCCTTACTCCTCATTTTATGTTTACATGCTTTTCATATTTTTGATTTTTAGCATGTCATATTTTATTGTTCATTATGCATATGCCATGTTTATTAGAATAATGGTATACATGTTTAGTTATTTGAGACACCCATGTTTACTATGGATCTATATTTAGTATTCTCACATTGTTTTAAACTAATATGTCCTAGATCTAATGCATGTGCAAGTACATAATGATCATATGGATGTTTATGAGTTTTTGTTTTGATTTCTATGCTTCATGATTTGAATATATGCTTAGATGTTAGTTTTCATTAAAATTAGGATATATACTTGTACATATAGTGGGCTACAAATAGATTATTATATGTTTGTGCTTGAACGCTCTTTTGTACCCATTAGATGTGCTAGTATAGTCTAATTTTGATGATTCATGCATTTTAAACTTGTATTCCCATTTTTATATATGTTTTCCATGCTTACATGTTTAACTTCATGTATATGTCCATCTTGTCTAAACTATTGACTTTACATATACATCTTTGAGCCACGTGCCTTCGTGCATATACATTGGTGGACTCGTTATATTTTGGATATGTATGTATACTTTAGTTTGTACAAGACATATATATGCTTTGAAGATTAAATCGTTTTGATGATTTTCATGTTTAAGGAATTTTGAGCTTAATTGCCTAATTTTATGATTATGTGATTCACATTACACTTGTGCACTCACTTTATTTAAATGTTTCTCATGATTGTGTTTTCATGAGTATGATATGGGCTTTATGGACTTTGAGTGTTTAGTGACCATGTGATTTACATGTTTTTCATGAAATATAATTTTGTTTTATTCCTTACTTGAAGGATTTCGTACTAGTTTACAAATTTTTCATATAACTAGTTCGTATTCTTCACTTTGGAAGAGTTTTCAATTATGCTAATTTTTTTTCAAACCTATTTTTGAAAATCCCTTCCATTGAGGGGCGGTTGGTTGGGAGACCATGCCTTATATGCTCTCTATTGAAAATCATTTTAAACATATGCATGTAATGGGAGGTAGGTAATATGAGATATACACTTGATCTTATTAGTGTTTCAATTGGTATCATTGGATCTTTTCAATTGATATCAATATTGACATTTTTTTTGTATACTCATATATTATTTTTTTTTTTTGTATGTATGCTTTCAATTGGTATCATCTATTTTGATTGGTACTCATTTTTCATACACCTATATATATTTTATTTGTGCTTACTATATTCCTATATTTTTGAGCACAAATGTTGATTATGCTAAGCTTATTTTTTAATGAATATCATATTTCAATTGATTAGTTTTCAATTGGTATCCTAATACAAGCTTATGCATCGTTTTATTTGGTATTTTATAAAGGGGGAGAAAATTCGTATTTTATCTTTCAATTGGTATTTTGTTTACCGTTGATTTCTACTCCAACACTTTATGTTGAAAATTGATTGAAAATTGATTTCAATTTGGTATCATATGTTAAAAATGAAAAATATTCACAATTTGTATCAAGATATTTATTTGTTTACTTTAATTGGTTTCTTGAAAATTGATTTTCTAAGATATCTCAAAATTTGTTTTATTGAGAAAATTCAAAATGTTGTTTTAAATAAGAAATATTAAAAAAATATGTGTTTTGATTTATATTGCCTATATGCAAGGGGAGCTTAACATCTCTTCTACATATAGATTCATGTTGAGTGTATCTTATATTGAGGAGCTTGACAACTCTTCTTTATACGATGCACATGTGTAGGGGGAGCTTCACATCTCCTCTTATGTATTGCATATTATGTGTTATGTGATTAGAGCTTGTCATCCCTTCTTCATGTAATGCATATATGTAGGGAAGTTAACTTTGCGTCTTCCTCTTCATGAATGTATATCGCATATACTTATTTATTGATTTGTTTGATGTCACCCCTTTTATTGTTTCTTTTATTTCGAACAAAAAGGGGGAGAAGAATTTGTTTTTATTGGTTTTGTTTTACTTTAACCCCTTTGTTGATGATTGACAAAAAGGGGGAGAAGTATTTGGTATATATATGCATGTTTTCCTTACTTTACAGAAGGATTTATGTTTATGCATATAAGTTTTATTTTGCAAATAGGAGAAAAAGGATTTGATGTGTTTCATGCTTGTTTATTCATGTTTATCTCCTTATATTTGCATACATGTTTGTTTAGATTCATGTGCTTTATTGTCATATATATTGTTTATTTGCTATGCATGAGTTAAGGGGGAGCTTCTTTGAAGCTTAACTTTAATCCATGCATATATAACTCCATGAGTTTTGTCATCATCAAAAACGGGGAGATTGTTGGCCCAGAGGCTTTCCACTCTAGTTTTGATGATGATTAACTCATGTAGTTATGTTTACTAATAATCTTGTGATGTTTAGTTTCAGATCCTTAATCAAGATATTAGTAGGTGATTAGCTTCAACAAAGGAGTTTTTGAAGCCTTTCACATGGTGATTCAAGAGCCCAAGTGATAAAGTCATATCTAGCACTCAATGGAGTCAAGCTCGGTGGATCACGGGTTTGGATCGAGTCGTCTTGAAGGCGGAGTTTGTCAAGAAGACTTCGGTACCTTTAGTTTAGTTGTGTTTAGATCCATTTGTAAAGATTAGATAGTGTGATATGCTCAAGTTCACAACACACACTTGTTTTAGATTTCATGTTTATTGGTTTTCGATTTTTAGTTTAACCGATCTTGGTTTTCATGAATAAATATTATATCAAAACAAGTTTACATTGTTTTATGTATATTAGAAATGTTTTATATACATGTATGCTTCACATCTTAGACAAACTTATTTTGATATGCCTATTCATGTGTTTGGAGTTTTGTGTTTCAACAAAACATATTTTTCGGATTTAATATCAAAAATATGGATATATATATGTTTCATGTATATTGGACTTATGTCCATATGCAACATGCTTCAAAGTGTTTAAGTATCATGTTTTTGTATTTGGATGAGTTTTGGACAAAACGAATTTTCAATTCAAAAATTCAAGTTTGGAAAAATACGGTTTTTGGTTTTCGGTAAAATTTGTAAGTCAAAAAAATGGTTCAAAAAGTTTGAAATTTGTGTCAAAATTTTTCACACAAGTTTGTATATCAATGCATTATGCTAAAACTATTTTTGTGGATTTTTAAGGAAATTATGAGATTTTTTAGAATATTTTAAACTAAGTTTTTCTGTCCCTAACAGCTTTCTGCCAGGCTCTGGCGGTCGACCGGGACGATCGACCGGACCCAGAGATGGTCGAACGTACCGGTCGACCGACGTGCACAAAACATGCACGCTAGCCAGCCACTTGGGCCGGTCAACCGACTGCAACTACCCCACTCTCGGGTGGGGGCAGTCGACCGGACCGGTCGAACGTAAGGCTTGGGCGGTCGACCGGCCAGAGAGCATTTGCTTTCTGAATTGGGACGGTCGACCGCTAGCCTCTAACGGTCAAATATTTGACCGTTGGCGGTCCGCCAGCCGCCAAGGCTGACACATCAGCCCAACGGCTAGTTTCTTTGGAGGCCTTTAAATACCCCATTTGTTTGGGATTTTTACCAAGTTTTCAAGAGGCAAAAATTTCTATACTCTCCAGTGTTTTTACAAGTTTTTAAAAGTGTTTTAGAGCTTAAAGATTTCATCTTTATTTTGTTTTCAAGGGTTTGAAAAAATCAAAGAAAAATAGGGATTTGGGATATTGCTTTAGATCTTCATTTCTATCATATTACAAGTGTTTTTCCAAGTATTTTTCTTTATTAATTGATTTCCAAACACCTTGATTTTCACACTTGAGCTATTTCATTCTATCCTATCTATTAGGATCTTTGTTTTGTGGAAGAAATTGTTTGTGGTTGAAATAGACCACCAAGATTGTAACCCTCCTTGTTGTTGGTATCCCTCTTCGGTAGAGGTTGATTTGGGTTGTGGTTAGCTCCCTCTAGTGAGAGGTGGAGGCTTGTGTTGAGATCCCTCTTCGGTAGAGGATTGGATTGGTGGGAGTTCGGTACTCCGGTCTTCGGTAGACCTCTTGTAATTTCCTCGGTGAATATAGTGAAAATCCTTCTCGGTGAAGGCGGGGATGTAGAGCTGGGTGCTCGAACCTCGAAATAAATCTTGTTGTTTGCGTTTGATCCATTGACTCTTCTCTCTCTTTTATTTGTGCCTTGCATCATTCATATTGTCATATCATATATTATATGCTTGGGTTGTTTGTGTGTACGTCACTTGTGCTTAACCACGAGAGTTTCATATAGCGCCTCAACTCTTATTCAGAGGAATTAAGAGGAGTTAGTCCAGAGTCCTTCACGGGGAATTCGGCTACACTCGTTGGTTGCATTAAGTGTAGTTGCAATTAGTTTTTAATTTTCGCATTTAGTTCATTAGATTAGCCCTATGACCTATTCACCCCCCCCCCCCCTCTAGGTGATTTCAGATTTGTGCCTTGGTGGTTGATGCATTTCAAGGTTGAAGTCAAACCAAATAGATGCATCACTATCAAGGAAGCATGGTGGGAGGACCTTCATGGTTTAGAGACTTAGAGAATAGTTTATATAGTTTGGTAACTATCTCTATATTCTTATTTTAGTTTACATGCTTTTATATTGATAATTTTTAGCATGTTGTAATTTTAATGTTCATTATGTTAAATGCAATGTTATTAGACATGTGACATATATAGATATTTTTTGAGATACATCCATATTTATATGGATTCATACTTTTGTGTTTTCACTTTATATTAACTACTATGTATATACTAGTTCTAAAACACGTATATTTAGCCTAATGATCATATTTGTTTTATACTTCATGTGGAGATTACTTATTTAGATGTAGTTTTTATTAAAACTTGTGTTTATACTTGTATAAATAGTGAGCTACAGTTAATTATTATGTGTTTGTACTTCATTGCTCATTTTGTACCATTACATGTACTTGTATAACCTAGTTTTGATGATTTTTTTATTTATACTTGTTTTTTTTATTTTTGTACATGTTTTACTTCATGTATATGTTATTTTTATCTAAAACTAATAGATATACATGTATGCCCTTGAGTCACTTGCCTTGATACAAAATTCTATTAAGGACTCGTTTATGTTTGTGATGTGTATGTATACTTTTAAATTTTGACAAAACATACATATACCTAGAAGCCTGTTTAAATTTGATGAAAAAATTTAGTTCTGATGATTTTCATGTTTTGAGCTTTATTTTTTATTTTCATAAAAATACTATTCACATGATTCTTGGGCACTTATATTTCTTTTGTTTACTTATGACCTTGCTTTTAGAACTAATTTTTGTGTCTTATGAATCTTGAGTGATAATTTTTGTGTACTTAATAATATTTCATGAGATATATGATTTGGTTTCATATTTTGAAAGATTTTTAACTAGTTTTTTAAAAATTAGTTTAAACTAGTTTCTTTATTCTTAAATTGGTAGAGTTTTCAAACCATACTCAAATTAGTCTCAAATTTTAATTTTGAGAACCTCTACCTTCAAAGGGCGGTTGGTTGGGCGATCATGCCTTATGTGCCTTAATGACTATCTTTTATCATGTACATGAAAGGGTGGGTGTTATGAGTTATATATAATTTTTATAATCTATTCATTTTATATACTCTACTAGTTTTCTTATATATATATGATTCAAAATCTCAAGTGATATTTTCATTTCATACATATAAATTATTTTAATTGTGCTTATTTTACTATGTTCATATATTCTTTAAAACAAAAAATATTTATGCTAAGCTTGATTTAATTTTAAATGTTAATGGGTATCTTTATATGCTTATGCATTGATTTTAATTGGTATTTTTTGGTATCAAATTGTACTTCATATTTCACCTACAATTGGTATTAAAATCTACTATTGGTATGTCAAAAATTTTGTTTATCTACAAGTGGTACCAACATTTATTTTGTCAACTACAGTTTGATTTCATTGGTATTATAATTCATTTTGTTGACTTCAACAAATTTTAAAATTTGTTTTAAAAGTAGTTTCAAAATTTTTCAAAATTTGTTTGATATATATTGCCTATATGCAATGGGAGATTAACATCTCCTCTATATATTGATTCATGTTGAGTGTATTTCACATATAGTAGAGTTTGACCTCTCTTTCTTATGCGGCACACGTGTGTAGGGGGAGCTTAACATCTCCACTTATACATTATATATTATGGTTTATGTGGGTTAGGGTTTAGTCATCTCTTCTTCATGTAATGCATGTATTTAGGGCGAGCTAACTTAACACCTCTCCTCTTCATGAATATATATCGCATATACATCTTTATTGTTTATTTTTCGCCCCTTTGTTGATGAATTGACAAAAGGGGAAAGAAAAATTTAGAGAGTTTATATATGCATGTTTAATATTTTTTTTGTTTATGTATATATGCTTTCATTGAATATTTATATGTTTATTTGCTATGCCTGAGTTAAGGGAGAGCTTCTATGAAGCTTATCTTTAATTCATGCATATATAACTCCATAAGTTTTATCATCATCAAAAAGGGAGAGATTTTAGCCCAAAGGCCCATCAATCTAGTTTTAATAATGATTAACTCATGTAGTTATAGTACTAATGATCTTGTGTTTATTTAGTTTCAGATATTTGATCAAGATCTTAGTCGGTGTTTGATTTCAACAAAAAATTTGAAGTTACATTTTTGAAGCTAGCACGTGTTGTTCAAGAGCTCGCGCTTCAAGATCACATCAAGTACTCAAGAGGAGTCAACTCTTTAGATTAGGGTTTAGACCAAGTCAAAATGGAGAAAAGATTTTCAAGAGAAGATTTTCAAGACTTGAGTCTTGGTTTGTAAGTATTAAGATTTTATTTTTAGATAAAATATAAAGGATAGATTAGTTGTGGATTGCTTAATCTCATATACACATACACAAAATTCATATGTGTTTTCATAAGAATAATTTTGATTTTAGAAAATACCGTTTTGGTTTTGAACTTCAAAGTAGATATCTTTATGTTTCATGAATAGAGTTCATGAAAATAAGTTCACATATTTTATATGTGTTTTGGATTTCATCCATACACATTGTTGGTTCTAATGTTTAGAAAAACTTATTTGATATTTCTATATCATGTGTTTGAGTTTTTGTATTTATCCAAACTTTGTTTAGAGCTTAATGTCAAAAACATAAATATTTCATCTTATATGTGTATTGGATCATATACATACACACTATACTTCAAAAGTGTTTTAATATCTTGTTTTTTTATATGGACAAGTTTTGGAAAATTGATTTTTCATTTAAAAGTTTGATTTTGAAAAATACTGATTTTTGTTTAAGGTTGAATTTTTATATCACAAAAGTAGTTCAACTTGGTTGTAATATGTGTTGATTTTTTATGACACATATTTGGATTTCAAAGTATTTCTATGAACTGAGTTTTGTGGATTTTATGTAATTTTATGGGATTTTATAGGATGTTAAAAGACCAAGTTTTAATCCCTTTTTATCCCTGACCTGGCCTTCTGGCGTTCGATCGAGCCAGAAGTCGATCGACCGAGCGGTCGATCGATGTGCACAGAATGTGCACACAGCTTTAGCTTGAGGGCCGGTCGACCGGGCGTTTGATCGATCCAGAGAGTTTACTCTTTGGATCTAACCCCGGTCGACCGAGCGGTCGACCGGCTAGAGAGCTTTGCAAAGCTCTCTGGTTCTTGACTCGGTCAACCGACCGGTCGACCGACAGGTCTAGACATGGGTGCGGTCGACCAGGCGGTCGATCGGCAACCCCAACGGTCATAAATATGACCATTAGCCTGTCGACCGACAGGCCTATGTGGCCAGATTCTGAGCCATAATGGCTAGTTTTTTGCTCCCTATAAATAAGGGTTCTCTTGGCCAGTTTTAGACAAGATTTGAAGAGGGTTTTGCCAGTTTTTTCTACCTTTTTCAGAAGTTTTTCAACAAGTTTTAGAGCTTAAATTTTATATCAAAAAGAGTATTTACAAGGGTGATTCTCTTGTGTTTTTCAAAATTTTTCGAGTTTTCCTCCACAAATCTATCCTAATTTTTCTCACAAAATCTTGAGTTTTCCATTGTCATATCTACCTTATAGGAGCTTTGTTGTGAGAGTATTTTTGGTGAACCAAAGTGTAGAGATTACCAAGGTATCATCATTGTATTTGAGGAGGCGAACTTGTGAGTTCGCATTGTGTAGAGTTCTTGAAGGAGCTCGTTATAGAGGTGCGGCCTCGACATGCTAATGGGCTTGCATTTGTTGTTCCTGCGGAAACAAGAGAGAGACTTGTGAGTCCAAGAGTTCTAGTGTGAACTCATTGTAGGTGTTGCGACACTAGGAGATGTTGCGGGATCATTATAGTGAAAATCCTTCATAGTGTTGATGGCGGGGACTTAGAGCAAGTATGCTCGAACCTCGAAACAAATCTTCCATGTTTGTAATTGCTCATCTCTCTCTCTCTTTTGTTTATATCTTGCTTATGTTTATTGTACATATCTCTTATATACTTGATTTATCTTGTGCTTAATTGATATACATGCTTGGATTTGTTTGTGTACTCATACTAGTATTCAACTAAGAGAGCCATAGTGGCACCTGAGCTCTTAATCTAAAGGAATCTTTAGAAGATAGTTCAGAGACTTTCACCAAAATTTGGCTACACTCTTATATTATACTTTATGTGTTAGCTCAATAGCATTTATTTGCATAAATAGTTTTTTAATTTAGCATTAGTTTGCATTAGATTAACTTGTCACCTATTCACCCTCCACCTTTAGGTGACCTACACAAACCCGGGAGTTGTTCAACATACACCCTTTTCGATCCATTTACAAATGCACTTTTAACATTCATTTGAAAAAGCTTAAAATCTTTGAAAAAAGTAAAGGCAAGTGTCATCCGTATGGCTTCAAACCGTGCTACGGGTGCGAAAGTTTCCTCTAAATCGATGCCTTTGATTTTGGTATAATCTTGGGCCACTAACATATCTTTTATTCCTAATAATATTTTTTGACATATCTAATTTTTTTTAAAGATCAATTTAGTACCAATAGTTGGTTTATCATAGGGCCTAAGAACAAGATGCCAAACTTGATTGTAGTCAAATTGATTTAGCTCTTCTTACATAGAAAGCAACAAATATGAGTTGCCCTCAGCCTCGAGGATATTCTTGGGCTCATATGAGAAATGAATGCAACATGGCCACAAATACCACAGAGTTTAGAGCAAGTAGTTATCCATTGGATATACATCACCTATGATGAGATCCTTGGGATAGCTTGTAGGATATTTTCAATCCTTTGGAAGTGGTTGAGTTGACTCCACTTCAACATCTTAGACTTCACCATTTGTATTATCCTTTGACTTGTCTTCGTCTTCTTGAGCCGGCGAGTCATCCAATGAAATCTTTTCAATGTCTTCACTTAAGGAATCAATTTCTATAACGTTCTTCACAAGAATGTAAGATTCCTCAAACATTTTTAGACTTTTCAATAGTCAAAATTGACCTATTGAAGACTCTGTAGGCCTTACTAGTGTTTGAATATCCAACAAAAATAGCTTCAAAGAATATTGGATCAAACTTTCCTAAATTATCTTTGATATTCAAAACAAACATTTACATTCGAAAATCTTAAAATTGAAAATATTTGGTTTTTCTCAAATAATAAATCTCAAAAGGGGTTTTAATAGTATTTTTGCAAAAATAAACTCACAAAAATAAACTCTATTCGATATGTAACATGAGGTCTTTAAGGTCTCGACTCATAGATATTGTGAGAGCCCATATTCACTAATCATTATCCTAACTATCGTTTGGAGAGTGTGATTCTTTCTTTCAACGACTCTATTTTGTTGTGCAGTCTAGGACATGAAAGTTCATCTTTGATTTGATTTTCTTCACAGTAAGTAAATTCACCATCACTATCACTCTTAATATGCAAAATCGGATATTTTTTCTTTTTAACCTTTTTTTAAAAAAATTAAAATGCGAAAATGCTTCATCTTTGTGTTCCAAAATGAAAGGCCATGTGAATCTCAAAAAATCATCAACTAAAATAAAAATAAATCAATTTTCACTATGACTTTTGATTTTAGTTGGATCAAATAAATCCATATGTATCAACTCTAGAGGTCATGATGCCATGATATCCTTGATTGATTTGAAAAAGGACTTGGTTTGTTTTTCAAGTTGGCACGCATCACAAATGCGACCCTTTTCAAATTCCAAAATAGGGATACTTTTTACTGCTTTCTTAGAGTTCACACAGGGTAGATGGTCAAACAAAACATGGCGTAGTCTATTATGCCTGATTAGTCTACGATACTGCATCATTACACCATAATTTTCTACCGATTTATGAATAAAATGACACTTCTCGCCTGTGTTTTGATCTATTTTGCAGATAATCAAGAGTTTAAGGGCAAAGTTAGAATAAAAGCCTAATTAAACCCAATTTTGAGCAATTAAATTCATTACTTGGAAGTCAAGGTAGAGAGCTTCAAGAGAGTACATTGGACCCAGAAGTTGGGCGCGAATCTGAAAAAAATCGGAACCAATTCACTTAAATCCAGAGGCATCTAGAAGGTCCTCATAGCTGGACGAACCCACGGAGCAAAACCAGGAACCTGGGTCCCTGGTATTGCCATGGAAACACGGCAAAAGCCTTGTTTTCACGGCCCTATGGTGGGCCCACGCGTCGATCTTAGACGTGTGGCCTCATCTCGCTTTCCAGATGATTCTTTTGCCTATAAATACTGCAAGAATATAACAGAAACGAGAAGAGGAGGGCTGTAGGTTGGGCTTTCTCTCTCTTCTAGTTGTATAGTAGGATTTTCTTCCTTTTTTATTTTGTAGTTTCATTTTGTTTTTAGATCTTGAAGTAGACTGAGATTCACAGAGAAATAGAGAGATATTGATGTAACAGATGGTGACAATTTATGTAAAAGTTTCTCATCTTCTCTGTTGTAATCTTCTCTATCTTCTACATAATGCTTAGCTAGTTTTTCTTCGCATGGCAATCTAACTACTAACCACTAACTTGCTAAGCACTTACTTGATAATCTACATGAATCTAACAACATCTACAAGGCCTTGCTCTTGCAAAAGTCATTGATGGCTCATGATGATGGATTCTAACATTCTAACATTCTACCATCTAACCTTCCAACAAGATAACTTGCAATGTCTTCTTTATTTCATGCTCATATCTAATTGAATTTGATGATCTAATAGTAGCTTGTAACTTATTGTGTAGTATGAATGTGTTTGAATGTGGAAGAACCTTCTTACGAGCCATGTTTTGTATCATCTCTTAAAGCCAAGGATTAGTGATGGCCAAGAATTCATGTGAGGCAACTATCACTAAAAGGTTAGCATGGCTAGTAGAGCAATTAGTAGTTAGTAGCCATGAGTTTTCTTTCATCATTTTCTCCTTTCTTTTTTACTTTGTTTTAAAAATCAATTTTAAAATTTTTTTATCATTTTCTTATCGTTATTTTAACCAACTTCTTAGTTCACCTTTGTTTCATTTTCTTCTTATTTTCAAACCAATTTCTTAAATCACTTTACTTTTCACTTCACCTTTATGTTTTTTTACTTTTATTTTATCGATTCCACAATCACTTCTCTTTTGTTTTCACATCATTGTTTTCATCGCCTTCTTCACCTATCACTTCTGGATTGCTTTTCTTTTTCTTTTTCTCATTTTTTAAACAAAGAAGAAATTGTTAACATAAAACATGAACGGACTGTAACTGCTTCTATCGCCTTCCGTCCCTGTGGATTCGACCCGTTGAGCCAATGCTATAACAAAAGTATCGAGAGAACATTAGCAAATGTACAATTTTACTGATTTTATAAAACACACGTTGTCGAGTGCTGTATTCCGCATCGATCAAAAAAATGGCATCGTTGTCGGGGATGGGAATGGTTTAAACTTACATTTTTATCAACATTTTTTGCTCTGTTTTGGTGTGCAGGTTAATTTTTATAGAAAATGAACATTACAGAGAGCAACCATTAGCACTATAGCGCCCTGCTCTTGAAAGTAGGGACCCAGCTTTCAAAGAAAAGCCGCACAAACGTGACTTTAGCCACGATTCCGCGACAATTTTGTGGCAGAATTTTTTTTTGTTTTGCTGGGATGTGCATATTGTAATAGCTAGTGGATTTATATTGTTAGTTTCCTGCTTTGATTGCCTGAAAACTACAATAATTAAAGAACTAAATAACGTAGCATTTAGGCACGTGTCAATTTTGATTCCAATATACTGCATTTTGTCCTGTTGATGTGATCTGAACTGAGGTGTATATATGACATTGCATATAGCATAGGACAAACGCGTGGGTGATTTACTCGCTTTGTGTTATATTCTTATTTATATTGCATACTTGAATGAATTGAAATTAAGGGCAAAACTCAATACAAGATAAGGTGGAGATTTCATATCCTTTTCTTAGCTCAAAAATCACCTCCCCACTCACACAACCCAAGCCTTAATAAAAATTATTAGACATTGGGCCCTAGGGACATCTCGAACTCATTAAGAGATTGACCGAGGGTGGAACTTGTTTGAATCATACTCTTATAAAATCGGTGTCTAAGGTTAGGGTTTAAGAGGCTGCGCCTCGAAGATGTCGTGGCTTGGCGTAATTAAGGCTCGTTACTTACGCACGGATACCTCCTACCGTATTTTGCCCCTACCTGACTGATTAGCTTGTAGTCAGATTCATTCAATAATCTCCCCTGGGTAATCGCTTAGTTAGAAGTCATCTAGGTCTAGGTCAATCCTTAGTATAGACTTGGATTTGATTTTTTTTCTTTCTTTTGTTTGTTGGTTTGCTTTTTCTTTTTTGTTTGTGATTGTTTGTGAAATGGAATTCAACAACAACAATTTTTTCAATTCTAATATGAATTCATATTTCACATCGGCCTCATTTGACTCAGATAACTCCAATCCAGCTTTTTATAACATGAACCAATCAAATAGGCCGGATTGGATTTATCCGACTCAATATGACCCATATCCCAATGTTATAATCATAATTTTTAAAATAATTTTCACTCTTCATAGAGTCAATGAGAATTCATCTCCCTCGAGTCAAATTTTCAAACACTTTGTCCACAATTTTCACAATATTCATTCCTTGATTTTGCTTCATATACTTCTTTTTCAGAACATATAATTGTAAAAAAATCCATCCTAGAAATAAGTATGGAAGCCATGCTTGAGTCCCAAGCTCGACTCATAATATTTCCAAAACCAAAATTCATACTTATCATTTTCAGTTCAAAATAGAAAACTATCAATCCTGAAAATGAGTATGCGTGAGTCCGAGCAGCAATCGTAAAATTTGATAGACTCACTATTTCACAAAAAATTCTAAAACCAACCTTCATACCTATCTTTTCAAATCCAATCGCAACAAAACGATGAACCAATCGGCTATGAAAAGTTGCTTGAAGTCATGACTCAGGTTATAATCGCTTATAATCATGACATAGATGTAATGGTCCAAAACTCTCCATTCTCATCCTTTGACCATTCCTGATGTAACTAACCATTCTGTTAGAGTAAAAGAATCATATTATTTTGAAAATCAAGATTCAATTTCAGCATACCCATTTGAACTTGACCAACATCAAAATTTTGAGAGCCATATTGAAATTTTGACAAGTTATCTCTTTCCTGAGATTGAACTTGAGAATGAATGTGATCCTGAACCTCGATCTAGCAATTCAATTCAATATTGACTCTAATATCTTTACCTAATTTCAATCCTTTTTTGAGTAAGTATTCAATCCTGTGCTAGTCTATCGTGAAATTGAATCATCCATCTTTTATGATCATCATATTGAATTTGACCAATACCATAGTTTTGAAAGTTCCATTGACAAATTGGCAAGTTCTCATTTTTATGAAATTGAACTCTATCAAGAATGTGACCCAGATTCTCAAGTTTGTCCAGTTCAAATTCCTGAATTAATATTCACTCCTATTTTCTTACCCAACTTAACAACATTTTAGAGTCAGTTTTGATTCTCATACCTGTCATTCTTGAACTTGAATCACCAACCTTAGGAAGTCACATTCTGTTGTGAGAAAATGAATGTGGTCTTGAGTTTCAACTTCTTGATTTGGACTCACTTCCTGAACAAATCTTGACTCCTGAACTTTTTCATAATTTCAGTCACTTTCCTGAGTTGGTGCTAGTTCACGTACTTCCTGAGCCCAAATCGATCATTCCATCTTTTCACACTCCATTTTGGGACAAGGATATTGATAAAAGTGACTCTGAAATTATTTTTAAAATTTGAAAATTAGATGGGATAAAATTCTTAATGAAAATCATAAATCCATACATCATTATAGTGGGTTATATTAGAGGGATTTCTGGCGGGTTCCTCCGGACTCCACGCAAATTGGATTGGGCCGCATTTCGTGGACCAATCAAACCACCAGCGGAACTACCACCTTGAGGTGAATTTTTCTTTCCTCTCTATTTGTTTCATGCATACATACATTCACGATGCATTGAGGACAATATATGAGATAAGTGTGGGGCAGGGTCTACTAACATAGAGTTTTTAGATTTTATTTTTTCACTTCTTTTAGGATATTCTTAGAATTTTTTTTGTATAGGATTTCTCTTTCTTAAAAAACTTTTTGAAACAAGAGACAAAGTTTTGATCCATTTTAAAGAAAACTAAGATAATCCTAGAAACTAAGAAAACCTTAATTATGACATCTTAAACCTAGTTTAAATAATGGATCTTGTTTAAAATTATAAGTTAAGTAAGAGAGATTGGGAAGATAATTTTTTCTTGAATTTTTTGCCTTAGATAGTATGCACTTCACACTTACACATTTTTTGGATGGAAACAGAGACCTCAAATACCATAAAAAATAAAACGAAAAAATATATATATGTGATTAAAAAACCACTTATTAAAGCTGGATAACTATGCCTCAAGAAGCATGATTATTCACGCCTAACAGTGATCAAAAGAAATAAATAATCCCCCAATATTTTGTGGCCTTGTTTACTCGAGTCCTTAAGCCCGAGGGATATTTTCTAATCTAGTGCCCTAAGATCGTCTGATTTGGGAGTCATCGGCTAAAGGCTTACACCCAGCTAAACTAGAAAGTCTAAGAAAACTAAAAAAGAATATATATATATATATATAGAAATATGTATATCAGCCGACGGCTGATAGACCCTCTCAGCCTGCGGTGACGTGGCACATTATTAGCCACATTAGGAAGGACGGCCCGTCTATTAAAAAAGTTAAAATTACTAAATGCCCCTGCGATAAAAGATAATGGATCTGTATAGTATATTATTTTTTATATTTCTGACTTTAGTCAATATTGTCACATTATCTTTTATAACTGCGACCAAACTGCGACCAACTTCATCAAATCACGAAACAAATTTGAATGCTTCTTTATTAAATTTTTTTACGCAGATATTATACATTTTAGGAGTGCGCCTAAGCTCGTAGTTGTCAATAAAATAATTTCTCAATAGTTTTAAATTTTTTTACGCAGATATTATATATTTTAGGAATGCGCCTAAGGTTGTAGTGGTCAATAAAATAATTTCTCAATAGTTTTAAAAGCGCCCTTTATCGCAGTCTACAATTATTTAATTTGTAGATTTTTATGATATGGTCTGTAAGAATTTTACTGATTTCGAATATAGTCGCCGCTTACCTTTTTTGCATGTAATGTATAAATTATTATTATTATTTTTTACTTATTGAATGCGAACAAGGACTATGACTATGATCGCAGTGCTTAACGAGAGCATGTCGTGGATGTTTTTTTGTTAGGTTAAATGTAATAACGGTGACTAAGAACTGATACTATAGTCGCAGTTTACGTATTATTTTATATATTTGTTCTTCACTGTGACTGTTGTCTCAGCCGCCTATAAACTATTAAATTATTTTTTTACATATTGCATGCGATCAAGGACTGCGACTATGATCGCAGTGCTTACAACAGCATTTTGTGGATTATTTTTTTGCTAGGTTAAATATAATAATGGTGACTAACGACTGATACTATAGTCACAGTTTACGTATGATTTTATATATTTTCTCTTCACTGTAACTGTTGTCTCAACCACCTATAAACTACGAATTTTTTTTTTACATATTACATGCGAACAAGGACTGCGACTATGGTCACAGTGCTTAAGGATAGCAGTCGCAGTTTTTTAATTTGTGATATACAGTGAAATATACTGATTTGAGAAGATTGCGATCATGTTCGCAGTATTATCTGTTTATATAGTTTAATTTTGGACTGCGATCATGGTAGCTATTTTTAACTTTATTGAATGTAAAACGATCAAACTATTTATGACTGAACAGCGACCGTAGTCGCAGTTTCATATGTAATTATTATCTGAGTACTGCGACCATTATCGCAGATAACATGTAGAAATAATAACTATATGATATACTTTATATGTATTTTAAAAATATGAGATTATTTTATAGATAGAAGTAAATTTTATTTATAACATAATATGGTCAGAAAGAGACCTTACAAAAAAAGAGCATTAAAAGCTCTTAAAAGAAGACAAAATAACGTTGAATATCAGAAGATCAGGAAATCCTAATCCTCGTCGTCGTCACCATCATAAGCCGATTCGTCATCTTTATTCTCCTCGTCTTCCTGTTCATCACTTATTTTCTCATCATCTTCCTCGTCGTCTAACTCGCAGTACTCCTCAGTTTCTTCCCTTTTTAGAGGGTACTTTGGTTCATCGATAAACTCCCAGAATGGATCGTCTCTATTAAGCTCTTTGACCGATCCGTGTCGAGAAGAACCTGTTAAAGATATGCTTAAAGAAAGCGAGCCTCCAGCATCAGAGGATATGCTTTCATCAAGCATGTCTCTGTAAAGTGGCAGAGGAATAAGTTCCTCCTTACTAAGTCCCATGAAAACCTCATCATCCTCATGAAGAGGAGGATCAGATAAAATATTATTTGATGTAGTGAGATAGTCAAAAGGAGTGAAGTCCAGACTGGTATAAGATTCACTAGAATACCCTGAAGAAAGAAGACCGGTGGGAGAATATTGAAGTTAAAATCTGAGTGTTCAGAGGAAGAAGATGGGGAAGACATGATTCAAGAATGAATTATTTTCCGGAAGTTTTGAAATCAAATTGAAAAGGAAGAGCACAAATATCGTTTTTAGATATGAGATAATATATTAGTTACAAGCACTATAAAAAGGTCAATAATAATAATTGTTATAGGTGACGGTTGAGTATTCAAAGAAGTGGTAAAAAGAAATTAAATATTTAATTGAAGAGTTATGGCAGGAGAATCTGAAGAGTTCCTTTTTTCCAGAGGTTTATTACGTGAACTACAAATTAATTTTTTATAGAATGTTTTTCCTATATCTTTAGATTACGTATGGTGCACAGCTTTCCTTTATCGAGATTAATATTAGTGCATCTCATTTTTTGAGACTATTGCTGTATCACGGTAGATAGAATATTACTTCATTTAATTCAGAGTAATTAATATAGTATTTTATAAGATGTGATATACGCGGACTGATCTCACGGTCGCAGGGCTAATCTACTTTGAAAATGATCAAAAATCTATTACGTAAGGCATGCGAAAAAAGACAGCGACTGTGGTCGCAGTACAGAACGATAGCATGTTTTGTCTGTTATTTTTATGCGAATAAGGAATGCGACTAGGGTCGCAGTCGTGATATAAAATTGAAAGTTATATTAAATTAAATCTGCCACCATGGTCATAGTGATCAAAAGTTTTGTTATACTATGACTGCGACTAGTGTCGCAGTCATGATATAAAATTGAAAGTTATATTATATTAAGTTTGCGACCATGGTCGCAGTGTTCGAAAGTTTTGTTATACTATGACTGCGACTATGATCGCAGACTTTGTAAAACGATCAAAATTCTGTTACATAAGGCATGTAAAAAATATAGAGTCTGTCGTTGCAGTGCTGAACAATATCATGTTTCATTTGTTATTTCTATGCGAATAAGGAATGCGGGATCGTAGTCGTGATATAAATAAATATTGTTGCAGTTACGAGAATATCTTATTTATAAAATATCTGCAAAATAATTAACCATTGTATTTCATTATTTTTTTACACTATACATTTGTAATAGAAAAATCAATATACGGTTGCCCCACATTAAATTTCATTTTTCTATTCATTTCAGTTTCTTTTATTAAACCTATATGAATTGAAAATAACACGAAATAAAATAATAAAAAAGTTATATAAAAAAATAACAGTTTTTTTATGTTTCAAGCATGTTTTTTACTTTTCACTGCTGCTATTTATTTCACATTATCTTGATCCAATTTTTTTTATTATAATTTTGATGTAGTAGAATTAGGAATTTTATAACTGTAGATATATTTAACAGAAAATTCTCTGTAAATTACAATTTTTTAGGTAAAATTTTGTTGTGGATAAGATTTTGCTAGTTTAGAAGTAAAAAAGGGGTAAAATTTTATTGTGGATGAGTTTTTGCTAGTTTAGAAGTAAAAAAGGAGTATTTTGGTCAATTTAATTGACGATTCTTTAGGCGGGATTTTTTTGATTTTTTGGCGCTTACACTCTGCGACCGATATGTGGCATATATTCAGTCACATCACCGCCGGCTAAAAAACTCTCTCAGCCATCGGCTGTGGTACAGTAACCCCATATATATATATATAGCTTGATAGTTAAATTTGAAATCCCAAAAATCTTTATTATCACAAAGTGCATATTATCTAGGTTTTATAAAAGAAAATATTCAATCCAATTTTGAATTCTTACCTTAATTAAAGATATGATCTTGCATATAGTCTAAATTTAAGGAAGAATAATTTTTTGGTGGATTGTGACCTTAGATCGCTTAAATTTTTGTAAAAATATTTTAAAAATTTGTCTCTCTTTCAAAATGTATTTTCAAAATACTAACATTTGTCTTCTTTCTTTATAGATTTTGCGGATGCAATCCGCTGAAAACCTTCAGGAGATAGCATTCCTCCTCTAGGGGAACCTAGAGGTTTAACCGCTTGTTGCACACGCTCAGTGCAATCGTGTCACCTGCGAAAATGGTATAATAATGTTATAGTTTAGTTTTTTTGTTTTACTCCGGACGGTAAAAAGATAAGTATAGGGGTGTAATTAGTCTACGATATTGCATCATTATATCGCATTTTTCTACCGATTTATGATTAAAATGACGTTTCTCGCCCGTGTTTTGGTTTATTTTTCCAATAATCAAGAGTTCAAGGGCAAAGTTGAAATAAGAGCCTAATTAAACTCAATTTTAAGTAATTAAATCTCATTACTTGGAGTCAAGCTAGAAAGCTTCTAGAGAGTATAGTAGATCCAGAAGTTGGGCGAGAATCTTAAGAAAATCGGATTCAATTCACTCAAATCCAGAGGCATCTAGAGGTCCTCACAGCTGGACGAACCCACGGAGCGAAATCAGGGACCTTGGTCCCTGGTATTGCCACAAAAACACGACAAAAGCCTCGTTTTCGTGGCCCAGTGGTGGACCTACGCATCAATCTTCGATGCATGGCCTCGTCTCGTTTTCCAGATGCTTCTTTTGTCTATAAATCTGTAAGGATAGATCAGAAACGGGGAGATTAGGGCTATAGGCTAGGTTTTCTCTCTCTTTTGGTCATAGAGTAGGATTTTCTTTTTTTATTTTGTGTTTTCATTTTGTTTTTAGATCTTGTAGTAGGGCTGAGATGATTTAGAGAGATAGAGAGATATTAATATAATAGATGGTAACAATCTATGTAAAGGTATCTCCTTTCTTTTTCATTGTAATTTTTCCATCTTCTATATAATATTTAGCTAGTTTTTCTTCTCATGGCAATCTAACTACTAACCACTTACTTGATAATCCATATGAATCTAATAGCATATATAAGGCCTTGCTCTTGCAAGGGCCTTGCTCTTGCAAGAGCCATTGATGGCTCATGATGATAGATTCTAACATTCTAACATTCTAACATCTAACCCGCTAACAAGCTAACTTGCAATGTCTTCTTTATTTCATGCTCACCTTTAATTAGTTTAGATGATCTAATAGTAGCTTGCAACTTGTTGTGTGGTATAAATGTGTTTGAATATGAAAGAACCTTTTTATGAGTCAAGCTTTGTATCATCTCTTGAAGCCAAAAATTAGTGATGGATAAGGATCCATGTTAGGCAATTATTACTAAGAGGTTAGCATATTTAGTGGAGCAATTAGTAGTTGTAGCCACGAGTTTTCTTTCATCATTTCTCCTCTCTTTTAACTTTGTTTTAAAAATCAATTTCAAAATCTTTTTATCATTTTCTCATCGTTGTTTTCACCAACTTCTTATTTCACCTTTATTTTATTTTCTTTTTATTTTCAAACCCACTTCTTAAATCACTTCACTTTTTACTTCACCTTTATTTTCTTTTGCTTTTATTTTACCGATTTCACAATTACTTCTCTTTTGTTTTCACATTACCATTTTCATCACCTTCTTCACTTATCACTTCTAGATTTCTTTTCTTATTCTTTTTATCATTCTTTAAATAAAGAAAAATTGTTAACATAACACGTGAACGGACTGTTAATGCTTCTATCGCCTCCTTCAACCCGTTGAGCCAATGTTATAACAGAAATATCGAGGGAACAGTAGCACACATACAATTTTATTGGTTTACAAAACACACATTTTTGAGTGCTGGTTTTCGCATCGATCAATGCCATAACCAAGAGTCTTCATTAAAAGCATTCAAACAAGTAGCATTGCAATATAAGTTTAACATGTCAATCATGTAAACATTTTTTCACAAAAAACGAAAAGAACACAAGAATTTGATTTTTTATCTAGAACATCACAAATAGAGTCATCAAAAATAACTCTTAAGCCTCTGTCACATAATTAACTAATACTTAATAGATTATGTTTGAGTTCATCTACCAAATCAATCAAAAAAGATGAGCCAATCTTGATATTGGCTATGCTAATGATTTTGCCTATGGAGTCATCTCCGAAGGTGACGGTGCCACCTTCATTGTACCTTGATAGCGTTGTAAAGTTGTTGATATCTCAAGTCATATGTCTTGATCAACCACTATCAATATACTACTGTTCCCTATGTCTTGGAGCCTTGGTACGTACCTATATCAATTAATAAAGGGGATGACTTTGATATCCAAATTTTCTTGGATCCTAGAATGTTAAGTCTTCCGAACCCAAACATGACTATTGGATGCATTTAGTTTATCATAACAAAAGTTGGCCAAATGACCCTTGCTGCTATAATAGATGCATGTATGCACCTTGGTATATAAAAATGCATAAGTGTGAGCATGATGAGCATGTGAGGTATGATGAGCATGTAATTGTGCTTGTGTGTGAGCATGATGGTGAGTGTGTGAAACATGATGAGTGTGTGGTTTCCTTTAAGTTTGCCTCTTTTGGAAACATGGCCTCTAATCTAGCCTTGTCAAATTCACACTTTTTTAAAATAATGCCCAAAGTATTAATTTTATTCTTCAAAGTGGAATTCTCATTTTTATCAATAATAAGATATTTAGTTTGGCATGAAATTCTGTGTGCATCAAAATCTTTTTGTGTCTTTTGAAGAGTAGAAGATAAAAGCTCTTTTTCTTTGAAAATAACAACTAGTTAATTTTGAAGAAGTTTATTTTACTTTTTTATTTTTAAATACTTATTTTTGAGAAAATCATAGTTGTTGGAAAGTTTTTCAAAATCTTCACCAATTCATCCATAGATATTTGCATTCATCAAGAGAAGATTCGGATGTTACCTTGGATGTATTGTCATTTACTATGAAACACACATTTACCGTGTCCATCTCTTCTATAGATTCGCTCTCCGAATCTCATATCGCCTTCAAGAATTTCTTCTTGTGTGGCTTCTTGGAGGCTAAGGGTTTGCCTTTTGTCTCCGGACAATTGGCAATGACATGTCTGGAATTCCGGCAATTATAGCAAACTAGCTTCTTCTCCTCCTTCCCGTGCCATCTTCTTCTATTTCCAAATTTGGCCTTGTTGTACATCTTCTTCACGTTGTTCACAAGGAGGGACAAATTTTGATTATCTTCAAGGTTATCTTCTTTTTCATTAGAGTGGAGGGAGTAGATTTGAAGGAAAAAGTCTTCTTCTTTTGGGGTGCCTTCTCCTCTCTACCTTTTCTTTCCATCTCATGAGTTTTTAAATTCCCAATGTGACTAATAAACTCCATCCCATCTTTGACATTAAGCTTCAATGTAGTTGACTTGACCTACCAAGATGGTGGAAGAATATGGATGACCTTCCTCACTTTTTGGTCATTGTATATTGCATCACCTAAAGAAGAAAGATCATGTGTGATTTTAGTAAACTTGGTAATCATATCATCAATTGACTCATTCTCATTTATAAAACAAATTCTCTTATTGGGAATGTAAGAGATCAATCTTGGCTCTTATGACTTGTGAAGTTCCCTCGTGCGTGACTACTAAATGTGACTAAATCTTATAGGCGGACATGCAATGAATTACCCTAAATATATCATCATCATTCAAGGCTTCAAGCATAGTGAGCTTTTGCATTGGCAATAAATTTTTTGGTGGTAATTTCAAACCAAGTATCCTCATCACCATCAGGTATAGTAAAGAGTTTGGTCACCACCTTTGCAATCCGACTTCCTAAGGATTGCAAGAACACGATCATTTTAACTTTCCATATGTGGGAAGTTAAGGACATCAAACTTTGGTGGATTCTTAATCCCTTTGATCATGTATGCTTTTGTGAAAAGCAAGAAAAGATTCGAATGAAATGATTAGCAAAAGGATCTCTCTAAGGTGGTTAAACTAAAAACTAGATTCCAAGACATTAATACCAATTAAAGTAATTAATGCAATATTATTATAATGGAAGTTGAATAGGTATAAAGCTAATTTAATGCGAAAATGTAACAATCAAAGTAAATAATGCTAATGGTTATCCCAAATCAAGAAGAAAAGCCGAATTTTCAATTAAGAGCTCTTGAACTTCTCCTTTATATTCCTCTAGATAAGAGTTGAGGTGCTCAATTGCCTTCTTGATAGAAAGAGAAAACTGCCAAGCATGAATGATGCAAGAGATGCATAGAAAGTGCAATGAAACTAAAAACACGCAAGCAATAGAGATAGAGTAATAGTAAGAGAGAAAGCAATCACAAACACACGAGATTTGTTTCGAGATTTGAGCACCAAGCTCTATGTCCTCGCCTTCACCGCGTGAAGGATTTTTACTATCCACAAAGGAACTTTCACAAAAGAACTACAAGGTCCATATAAGACTTAGAGTACACAACTTCAACTTTCAATGCTCTACACAAGAGGTAGTATAAAGCCAATGAGATTAATAAGCTCTTAGCAACCACAAAAGTTATAAACTCTCTCTTTATAACTTCTAAGATTTTGAGTAGAGAAATGAATCTCAAAGAAGTTTGTGAGAGAAAAATCAGTGAGAAAAGTAATCTTTAAGAGCTAAAAACTTCAGAGAATGATTGAGAATTGAAATCAAAACTTGATTTTTCTCGCAAGCTAGATCTCAAATACTGAATTTTTCTTGTTAAAACCCTGTAAAAACTATTATGTATCACTCTCAAATGACTCATATATATATATGGGTAATAGATAAACACATTTTAGAAGAGAGACCAGGGCTTAATCCAAGGTGATTAGCCCAAAAGAAGAAAATATAGCTGTTTGAAAAAGTCAAAAATCTGTCAGTTTTTAAAATTATAGTCGTTATTGTAGCAGACCCACGCGATCGATCGGTCGATCGGGTGGTCGGTCGAACAAAATAAAAAGTCCGAATAAAGAGTTAGTCGACCGGTTAGTCGGCCGATAGGCTAAAAATATAAATCACCAAACTAGAGGATCGATCGACTGGGCCGTCGGCCGAACAATCTAGTAAGTCCTAACATATAAGTCGGTCGACCGCTTGGCCGATCGATCTACATGCACAAGAGCCAAGTGACTCTATATAGATTCGGTCGACCACTCGGTCGACCGAATTAGTGTATGAAATACTGTACACAACTGGCGGTCGACCGAGCGTCCGATCGGCCAAGCCCAGAAAACAAATTAAATAGAATTTTTGAAGTAGAACCCATTTTTGAAATAATTATGTAGGTATATAAAATGTTTTTACAACATATGGGTTTCAAGAAAAATTATGTAACACTGGTTTAAAAATCAATGGAAAATATATACTAGAATAATGTCTATCTTTTGAAAAATGATTTAGAAAAAAATACCGAAAACAAACTTGTTTTGAAAGAAGCATTTGTATCTTCTTTGAGCATCAATTCACCACCAAAACTAAATATACTAAGGTCTTACAAAGAAGATTACAAAAGCTTCTAGTCTTCATCAAGGAGGGTTTCTCCAAAATCTATGTTTTGATCTTCTACACTTGAATCCCTTCTTTGAATCAACTTGATCTCCTCAGCTTTCCTTTTGAGGAAGAATAAGCTTCTTGCAACCTCTTTATACCTGAAAACTTAGAAACACTAGAAATTGATAAGTACCTTATAACTTCATGTGGCTTGTAATTATCAAAATAAAAACTAGGGAGTATACCCCTGGGCCAACACTATGCTTTTCCTTCAATACAGTATGTTGTAGTGTAATTGATTTTGAAAAATTAGATGAGTTACAGATGAATATTATGGTTACATTGTGTCAGCAAGAGACGTATTTTTCATCTTCATTTTTTGATATCATATTACATCTAACTGTTCACTTGGTTAGATGTTCACTTGATTAGAGAGATTAAACTATGCGGTCTGCTCTTCTTAAGGTGGATGTATCTATTTGAGTGATATATGAAAATATTAAAAGGGTATGTAAAAAATCGTAATCGACTTGAAGGATGAATTGTTGAATGTTACATATATGAATAAGTGATTGAATTCTGCAGTAAATACTTAACCAATATTGAAGCCATAGGACTTCCTAAGTATCACTTTATTAAGAGAAAAGATGATAATAACAAAACTGGGCGATCAACGGTTATGATCAGTCAAGATTTATTGTGCCAAACACATAGATATGTCTTGAATAACAGTGATAAAGTATAACCTTATATAAAGAAGCATATAGACTATCTAAGGTTCTTCAATCCAGTTAGATCAAGGAGGGGAAGTGGGTAGCATATGAACACAATTAATCGTTCGCTGATTTGTTCAGAAATTGAATTGATATTTAATTAACAAATTCATCAAATTTTATTTCTAATATTTTGAGATGGTTAGCGCATGGACCTCACATAATTGTGTCATTTTTCCATGAGTATTCTATAAATAGTTACTAGTTTTACACAAAAGCAAATAGTGGTGTGACTTTACTTACTCAAGCAATGCATATTTTCAGTATCAAAGACAAAAATTCAGTATTTGCAAGCATGTTATACTATGGGTGATTCAAGACATATGAGCTAGATTACATAATATTCGGTTCCTGTATTCTGATGTAAGTGATTAGGGAAAAATTATAGCATGAAATTTGATGAGTCAGGATCCATTCTAATTAATCTTAACAGAGTCGGTCATAAATAGGATACATTCTTATTGACATCACAAGCAAAACAATTTTTTTATATCACAGATCCTGCCTATAAAAAGTGGTTTATTGTTCTCTTGATAAAGCCAAAAAATACTAATGATGGTGATGATGAGAACAATACTGGAAATAACATTGATGAGGTTTCATCCTTTTCTATTGGATTAATAACCAGGAATAATATTGATATTACTGACGGTGATGTCGAGAAAGATATCTATATGCGAGAAGATCATTTTGAAGGAATATTGATTGATAAAACTAGTAAAAAAAACATAAAGGTAGATCTATTAAACTCAAATTATTTCAATATCTTGCATATATGTTTTTAATTATTATGTCCATTAGTTGTTTATTGTTGTTATTTTTTTCGTTAGAAGCTTGCATTTTCAATACTTGTTTAATTTTTAATGTTGCTAATTTTTTTGTTTATGTTTTTAGTCGGCATATGGCTTATCAGGATCGAGTAGTGAAAACTCTCCAAAGACTCGAGGCCCCACTCATATAAAAGAACTGCTCTAATTGATATCTTGGGGCATATGACTTGTAGTGAAATCAACCATGCAAATATCCCTCTTGGTAAGAATGGGCAGAAATTAGAGAGCTATATTGGATGCATTGCTCGTGAGAAAGTTCCTATTAACATTTCTGATTAGCATTCGGTTCCCAAGGAGTTGAAGAATAAGCTTTTGGATGATATTTCGGTAACAATATTTTATAACGATAAATTTTTATTAGGCTAAATTTTCTATTTTATAAATTTCTTTTCTAATATTTTTGTTACTTATCGCAGACGCAGACTATATTTGAAGTAGAAGATCACCAGAAGAAAAATGAATTGAAAGCCGCCAAAAAAATGAAAAGATTTCAAAAATATTTTGACAAGGCGTTACATTAACCAAGGTTTAATTGAAAGTTCACCACAAAAATATGATATCATTGAGTAGGAAGTTTGGGACAACTTTGTAGCATCACGTACAACTACAGAGTTTCAGGTAAACATAAAATAATTTCTAATTTATTATATTGTTAAAGTATTTGAATTTATTCATGTTTAGATAACTTATTAAATGATTTTTTAATAGGCCAAAAGTCAAAAGAAAAGGGAACTTCAAAAGGAATTTAAAATACAAGCATTTGATATCAGGCAAAGGATATGGGCACCTGGAACAAGATCAGATAGGCATATAATTTTATTTTTATTTTTTAATGTTTACTAATAGATTATTACTGATATCTTTTATGTTATTTTGTACAGCAGATTGCTAAGAAATCATCAGAGGATGATTCAACATCATGTAAATTTCTCGATATAAATTGTGAAAAGCTGCTAAGCTTAAAAAAAATGGTTCATATATCAATAAAGACGCACAAAAATTACAAATACAATTGTAAGTGCTTTAATTTAAAATGAATTATCAGGATACAATTGCAAATACAATTTTATCACTTTTTTAAGTGTTCATTATAATCTTTTTTTCCTTAGGATTCCTTTACTGAGTCAGCGTTGTAGGGAGAAATTCATCCAGGGATGAATGACATATTAGGTATAGTGCTGGTCCCGAGCATCCTGGTCGTGTTAGAGGCGCCAAATATGGGGCTACTATTACCAGCTACTTCCATTAACCTCGTGGACACTGATCCTCTGCATCAAGCGAGGAGGTGAAAAGATCGGTGGATGCCCGGTTGAAGAAAATGCTTCTAGAGCTTACAGAGATAGTGAGGTAACAGCTCCAAGGGTCACTTAGCCTCCACTGTCCTATTATAAGAAGTATTGTCCTCCACCCTATTATCAGCATCATTATCCTCCGTCATATAGCGGACATAATTCTTGCTCATTGTCAACATTTATCCTAAATTTCAAAGTTAATATTACGTTGTAATTTATTTTGTTATAGATTCATTATGTTAATATCATGCTTATTATTATTTATATTACATGATGGATTTCTTCCTTGTGATTTGGCCATTGAAGTTAATGGGATTGACAATTGTTGTGGCTCGTAAGCATACAACACTAATGGTGATTATCAAGTATTTCACGGTCAACAACTTGGATTTGATAATGTTAAAGTAAGCATTATAGAACCACTGGATATTAATGCATATCTACGATATCCTGAAAGTACACCTAGAGGAGGGGTGAATAGGTGTAGTGCTAATCTAACAACAAATAATGCGGAGTTAAAAAATTTTGCACTAATAAAATTAATCAAAAGTGATATCCAAAGAGTGAAGCTAAATTCTCAGTGATAGGCTATATAACTTCTCCTCAGGATTCCTCTACATTAAGAGTTGAGATGCTTCAATTGCTCTCTTGGATTGATCCAAGTGTAAGCACAATATCAAGCATGTATAGATGAATAATAATTGCAGTGCGAGATATAAAGAGAGTAGAATTTAGAGATAGCCAAACACAAATACAAAGATATATTTCAAGGTTCAAGCACCAAGCCCTATGTTCCCTCCTTCACGCGTGAAGGATTTCTACTATTTCCACTAAGGAACTCCACAAAGGATACAAATCCAATCCTCTACAGAAGAGAAGGCACATAGCCAAGACACAAAACCAATAATCTTTAGACAAGAAATAGGCACAAATAATGGATCTTGTTTAAAATTATAGGTTAAGTAAAAAAGATTAGAGAGACAATTTTATCTTGAATTTTTTGCCTTAGATAGTATGCACTTCACACTTACACATTTTTTGGGATAAAAACAAAGACCTAAAATGCCATAAAATAGAAATAAATAAATATATATATATATATATATATGTGGTATATATGAAGAAAAAATCACTTATTAAGCCGGGTAACTATGCCTCAAGAAGCATGATTATTCACGCCTAACAGTGGTTGTAAGAAACAAATAATCCCCCTTAGTTTTGTGACCTTGTTAACTCGAGTCTTTAACCCAAGGGATGTTTTCTCATCTGATGCCCTAAAACTGTCTGGTCTAGGAGTCATCAGTTAAAGGCTCACTACCCAGGGAAATTAGAAAGCCTAAGAAAACTAAGGGAAGAAAATATATATATATATGTATAAAATAAATGGCTTGATGGTTATAGTCGAAGTCCCATAAATCTTCACTATAACAGTGCATATTATCTAGGTTTTATGAAGGATAAAATATTCAATCCAATTTTGAATTCTTACCTTAATTGAAGATAAGATCTTGCATATAGACTAAGTTTAAAAAAGAATAATTTTTGATGGACTTATAATCTTAGATCGCTTAAATTTTTGCAAAAAATATTTCATAAACTTGTCTCTCTTGCAAAATGTGTTTTCAAAACACTATCATTTTTTTTCTTTATGAATTTTGTGGTGCATTCGCTGAAAACTCTCAGGAGATAAAACTCTTCCTCTAGGGGAAACCTAGAGGTTTACTAGCTTGTTGCATGCGCTCAGTGCAATCGTGTCACCTGCGAAAGTAGTGTAATTACATTTGTAGTATAGTTTTTCTTTTTGTTTTGCCCGAGACGAGCAAAAGATAAGTATGGGGGTGTAATTAGTCTACAATTTTGCATTTCTATATTGCATTTTCCTACTGATTATGATAAAAATAACACTTCTTACCCATGTTTTGATCTCTTTTCCAGATAATCAAGACTAGAGGGCAAAAGGGTAATAAGAGCATAATTAAACCCATTTTAGGGTAATTAAATCTAATTTCTTAGAGGCCAAACTAGAGAGTTTCTAGAAGATACATTGAATCTAGACGTTGGCGCGTGTTTGACAAAAATTCGAAGGCAAATACCCGAATTCGAGAATACCTGAAAGGTCTCAAAAGCGAGATAAAACCACTCGCCAAAACCAGGGACCTAAGTCCCTGGTATGATCGCGAAAACGCGACTATGGTCGCGTTTCTGTGGCCATCTTGGGGAGCCATGCGTCGATTTTTGATGCATGACCTCGTCTCATCTTTTGAAACCTTTTACTGCCTATAAATACCCCTGCAGAGACCTGAGACGAGAGCAGATCAGTGAATAGGCTAGGTTTTCTCTCTTCTAGTTGTAGAGTAAGATTTTTTTCTTCTTTTATTTTATATTTTCATTTTGTTTTTAGATCTTGTAGTAGGGCCGATATGATTAGAGAGAGATAGAGAGATAATGATGTAATAGATGTTGACAATTTATGTAAAGGTGTCTCCTTTCTTCTCTATTGTAATCTTCTCCATCTTTTACATGATGCTTAGCAAATTTTCTTCTCATGACAATCTAACTACTAACCACTAACTAGCTTACCACTTACTTGATAATCCACATGAATCTAATAGCATCTACAAGACCTTGCTCTTATAAGAGCCATTGATGGCTCGTGATGATGGATTCTAATACTCTAACATTATAACATCTAGCCATTAACAAGCTAACTTGCAATGCCTTTTTTATTTCATGCTTGCCTCTAATTGGTTTTGATGATTTAATAGTAGTTTACATTTTGATTGTGTGGAATGGATGTGTGGTTTGAATGTGGAAGAACAATCTTATGAGCCATACTTTATGTCGTTTCTTAAAGCCAAGGACTAGTGATGGCCAAGGATCCATGTAAGGCAGCTATCACTAAGAGGTTAGCATGGTTAGTAGAGCAATTAGTAGTTAGTGGCCATGAGTTTTCTTTCATATCTTCCTTCTTTCTTTTTACTCTATTTTAAAAATAATTTTCAAAATCTTTTGATCATTTTCTTGTCAATATTTTCACCAACTTCTTAGTTCACCTTTGTTTCATCTTCTTTTTATTTTCAAACCCACTTCTTAAATCACTTCACTTTTCCCTTCACCTTTCTTGCTTTTGTTTTACTGACTCCACAAACCACTTTTCTTTTGTTTTCATATCGTCGTTTTATCGCCTTCTCTATCTATCACTTCTAAATTTTTTTTCTTTTTTCTCATTCTTTAACAAAGAAGAATTGTTAACTTATGACGTGAATAAGAATTGTTAATACTTCTATCGCCTCTCGTCCCTATGGATTCGACCTGTTGAGCCAATGCTACAATGGAAATATCGAGGGAACAGTAGCACACACATAATTCTTTGATTTCAAAATACACATTTTCAAGTGCTGGTTCCGCTCCGATCAGTCGGCGAACTAAGCTCAAAACTAAATATTTAAAACTTTTTAAACATCTTTTTAAACCTAATTAAATTCCAATAAATCTCAATAAATGCTATTAAAATAAATTCATATAAATACTTTGAAGTACAAATATGTGTGATCAAAAATCAATACGTATTACAAACATCTGAACTTGTTTTTGAGATATAAAAATTCAATCTTAAAACAAAATCCGTATTTTTTAAAAATGAAACTTTTAAATGGAAATCTAATTTTTCGAAAAACTCCATTAATACAAAAACAAGTTGTTCCAATATATTTGAGGCTCAATAGTGTATGGACACTCCAATACACAAACAAAATGTCATGAACTTGTTTTTGATGAAAATCAAAATATGTTTCTTGAAATAAAGTATATTTTTCAGACACTAAATTTGTAAATAGAAAATGATATTTTCCTAAAACTCTCATGAATACATAAACAAGTTTTTCAAATACATTTGAAGTATCTATGTATTTGGATGAAATCCAATACATATATAAATCAATATAAACTTGTTTTGATGAACTCAATTCATGAAACCAAAAACATATTTTTCTAATACTAAACTTGTAAAACCGAAAACTAAAAACCAATAACAAACTTTGTAAGTATGTAAGATTGAGCAAAGCTAATCTATTCTTTACACAAACTCTAAACTTACAAAACTCTAAATACAAGTTTTCTTGAGAATCTTCTCAGTGTAGACTTGATCCAAACTTAATTCTCTGAATTGGGCTCCTCCTTGAGTACTTGATATATTCTATAAGTTTGAGCTCTTGAATCACCATGTGTTACCTCCAGACTTAACTTTGAATCTTTTAGTGAAGCTAAACATCAACTAAGATCTTGATCAATATATGAAACTTAAACAAAATAAGATCATTAGTACTTATAACTACATGAGTTGGTCATCATCAAAACTAGAGTGATGAGCCTTTGGGCCAGCATATCCAACCGACGAGATGGCCACCGGTGCTGATGCTATTGGTTCTTTTATTGCATGGCCAATAGGACTTGTTTCTTTACATGCCCGGTATGTTATCACAATTAAAGTATAAGTTCTATTTTTGACTAAAAATTTACAAATGACTAATAATAATATGATATCATGACAGAAAATGGCTAAATAGAAGGTCGTGGCATGTCCAGCGGGGAGCCAACCCACAAACAGTGACAAACTAGCAATTTCAAAGGGCACAAAAAGAAAGTATTCACAAGCAACTAAAGATAGTGGGTATTTTAGGGAGGAGGATTAGAATTGATGACATCATCAAAATAAGGAAGCCTCCTACTATCCTTGGATATAATCCTCCCCTAAGGCTCAAACGTAAAGATTGTTGGCCCAAGAGGTTACACTCTCCATTTGTCTTTTGATTTTGATGATGACAAACCAAATATGAGCTATTTGGTACTAACAAGTTTGTTAAGATGAGTTTCAGGTTTTGTACCATGTTTAGAGACCATTCGCTTAGCTATTGCAAGAACTTCTAAGTTCCACAAAGTAAGGAAGGCAAATTGCACATCAAGGAAGGATCATAGAAGAGAAGGCACTAGCAAGGCATTGGATGGCTCAAAGACTTGAAGATAGCTCAAGAAGTCTTCATGTAATTTGTTTTTCAGTTTAGAGTATGTTAAAGAATAGTGGATAGGTTTGAAGCTCTATCACACACGTTTTTGCGCACATGCTCATTCCAAAATAATTTCTTATAAATTATACAAAAATATTTTGCATACAAGTTTTTGCCTACAAATACATCTTTATGTTTAATTCTATTCCCTGTTCAAAAGTATTTTTGTTTAAAATCAAAATCCTCTTTATTTTCTTTTCAAAAATGATTTTTGACCTGATTCGGTCGACCGGGACAGTCGACCGAGTCTGTGTCAGTCTGGTCCGGTCGACCGGACCAGTCGACCGCAGTTCTGGCAGATGCACGTATCAGTGTGCATGTCTGCCAGTCGACCGGGGCGGTCGACCGAGATATTGTTTTTGCTCACAGGTTTTCTCAGTCGACCGGGTCGGTCGACCGCTAGCCTATAACGGTCAAATTTTTCATCTACCGGTCGACCGGCCCAGTCGACTGATGTGTCCGTTGAACAGTAACGGGCAGATTTTAAGTGAGCTGTTTATTTTTGTCTTTTGTGTTTAAAAATTCGTTTAAGGATATATTTTGATCTAATTACCTCCTAAACATCAGTAATTATGTTCTATCCCTAAACCCTATCCCTCTCCTATAAATAGGGGTGCTTGGGGAGAGATTTGTTACAACAATTATTTGCTAGAAAATTCAAAAGTTTAAGGCTTTCAAAAGAGACTTGTTTCTTGGTTTTTGTGCTGAATTTCTCACTGATTTTCTGAAGGGTTTTCAAATACTCTCTGATTTAATTTTCTTTCTTCACTTACAACAAGAGCTTCATTCCTACTCAATATTCTCTAAGGACCTTTGTAAGGGAAGAGATATTTGAAAGAGAGAGTTTGTGGTCTTTTGACTACCAAGGAAATTACTTGTACTTGAGATTGTAGGAGTTGGGTACTCCATTGTATTTGAGATCTTTGTCATAGTGGAAGTGGTCGGAATCCTTCTGGGGAAGGCGGGGAGTAGAGCTGGGTGCTCGAACCTCGATAACATATCCTTGTGTTTGCGATTGGTTTACTTTTCTTGTTCTTACACTCCTTACTCTACTTTGCTTGCACTTATTAATTGCTCATCATATTCATTGTCATACTTAATTGCTTGCATTCATCTTGTGATTCTTGATTGGTGATAGTTGTAGCTTTAAATTTTTAAATTGCCCTTTGATTAGCATCATCACCTATTCACCCCCCCTCTAGGTGATTTTCAATTGGTATTAGAGCTTGGACTCTAGGTTTGGCTTAACATCCATAGAGAGATCCTTAAAATATTGCTAATCAACATTTTCATTCATCCATTCATACACTAGTAAACATGGCCGACAACATTAAATCCCCACCTAAATTTGATGGCCTCAATTTCCCAATTTGGAAGGTTAGGATGACTATATTTTTGCAATCTTTGGGTAGCTTAGTAGCCAAGTCCTTGACCAAACCCTATGAAGCACCCGATGGTGATGAGAGCACTTGGACCGACCTTGACTTTAAACTATATGAGGCTAACTCCAAGGCCCAAAACTCCCTATTAACCGCCTTGAATGAGAATGACCTTACACGGGTAATTCATTGCCAATCCGCTTATGAGATTTGGCAACACTTATTGGTCACACACGAGGGGACTTCACAAGTCAAGAGAGCTAAGATAGATCTCTTGAGGTCCCAATATGAGTCATTTAAAATGCTTGATGATGAGTCTATTGATAGTATGGCTACAAGGTTTACTAAAATCACAAATGGTCTTTCTTCCTTAGGTGATGACATCTCCAACGATCAAAAGGTGCGGAAAGTAATTCGGGCTCTTCCTTCATCATGGGAGATCAAGGCCACCACCTTGAAGGAGTTGAACGACAAGGACGAGATGGACCTCATTAGTCTCATTGGGAACCTAAAGACCCATGAGATGGAGAAGAAGGCAAGAGAAGAGGCCACTACTTCAAAGAAGAAATCCATAGCCTTCAAGACTTCATCTACAAATGATGACGATGAAGATGACGAAGAAGAAGATGAGGAGCTTACTCTACTTGTTCGCAACGTCAAGAGGATGTACCGGAAGAACAAGCTCAACTTCCGGAGAAAATTTGAAGGCAAAGAGGAGCGGAGGATCATTTGCTATAATTGTCGCAAACCCGGACATTATCATGGCGGATTGTCCGGAGTTCAAGAAGAAAATGACTTCCTCCTTCAAGTCAAAGAAGCCGGAGGAAAAGAAAGCTTACAAAGCTACGTGGGATTCGGAAAGCGAGTCCGAAGAGGAGGTGGATCAAGCTAATATGTGTTTCATGGCAAACACACCCAAGGTAACCCCTCAATCCCTTGATGATGAAGATGATGATGTAAGTAAGGAAGTTCTAGTGCATGCTTTTGTAGAACTTTCTGAAACTTATGATAACAAGAAACTTGAATGCATAAAATTACAAAAAGAAGTTGCTTTTCTTAAGAATCAACTTGCCATTGTTTCTAAAGAAAAAGATGATATTTCTTCTAATTTCATTTCCATGCAAAAAGAATTTTGTGCCTACAAGAGTACTTGTAAGGCAAAATCTCCTATTATTGATGAAAAAGAAATTTCTTCCTTTAAATCAAAAATGAATGATTTTGAAAAAGTTTTAAATGATTGTGCTTTTAATACAAGAAACTTGAGAACATGGTTTCTAAAAAGCACACTTCACATGCTAACACTTCACAAGCTAAGAATTCTCATGCTCACACCACTCATGCTAAAGTTTCTCATGCTCACAAATCACACACTCACTATGCTTTTAAATATGGTAGAGTGTATAGATGCACATATTGTGGTAAAAATGGACATTTAGCTAAGTTTTGCTATGATCAACTAAATAGAACAAATAATCTTGTTTGGGTTCATGACACTAACCCTAGAGGACCCAAGAAAATGTGGGTACCAAAATCAAGTCTTAAATTGTTTGATGTAGGTACACACCAAAGCTCCAAGACGTAGGGAGCGGTGGTACCTTGATAGTGGTTGTTCAAGACACATGACATGGGACATCAACAACTTCACAACCCTATCAAGGTACATGGAAGGTGGCACCGTCACCTTCGGGGATGACTCCAAAGGAACTATCATCGGTATAGGTAACATTCAAATTGGTGCATCTCCTATTATTGAGAATGTTGTTTTAGTAGATGGTTTAAAACATAATTTGCTTAGCATTAGTCAACTTTGTGATCGTGGACTTAAAGTTGTTTTTGATGATACTTCTTGCAAGATTTTTGATGTTAAATCCGATGTTTGTATTCTCACCGGTTTTCGTGATAATAATGTTTATATTATTGACATGCTCAATTTAGATTGTTCTACTAAATGCTTGAATGCTTTTGATGAAAATTCTTGGCTTTGGCATAGAAGACTAGGACATGCATCTTTTGACCATATTTCTAGGATTAATTCAAAGGAATTAGTGAAGGGTATACCTTGCTTGAATTTTGAGAAAGACCGCATTTGTGGTGCGTGCTAACTTGGGAAACAAACCAAGTCTTCCTTTAAACCAATCAAGGATATCATGTCAACTAGGCCTTTAGAATTAATTCATATGGATCTTTTTGGACCAACTAAAACTAAGAGTTTAAATGGAAGTAGATTTGCATTTGCTTTGGTTGATGATTTCTCCCGTTTTACTTGGGTTTTCTTTTTGCAACATAAAGATCAAACTTTTTCTCATTTTAAGATTTTTCGAAAAAGAGTTGAAAAAGAAAAGGGTTTTCCGATTTTGAGAATAAGGAGTGATAGAGGTGGTGAGTTTGTTAACCAACTCTTCATGACTTATTGTGATGAAAAGAGAATTAAGCATGAAATGTCTTATCCTAGAACTCCACAACAAAATGGAGTAGTAGAAAGGAAAAATAGAACACTTCAAGAAATGACTAGGACAATGATAAGTGAATATGACCTCCCTCAATATTTATGGGCCGAGGCCGTAAACACCGCATGCTATATATCGAATCGTATTTATTTATGCAAAAATTCTTCAAAAACTTCTTTTGAAATGTATCATTCTAGAAAACCAAATGTTGCATATTTTAAAGTTTTGGATGCAAGTGTTTTGTTTTCAATACTAAGGATAATTTGGGTAAATTTGATGCTAAGGCTTATGAGGCTATCTTTGTTGGATATTCCTCTACTAGCAAAGCATATAGAGTTTTCATTAGATCTTCTCAAACCATGAAGAATCCATGCATGTTAAGTTTGAAGAATCTAATGTGTTTGTTGAGAATGTTGTAGAGTTTGAACCATTAGGTGAAAACATGGAGAAACTATCCTTGAAGGACTCACCCGCGCAAGAAGATAAGCAAGAATCTATAGGTGAAGTTCAAGAGGATAAGGAGGAAAGCACTCAACCGCTTCCTAAAGCTTGGAGATACGCTACAAATCATCCTAAGGAGCTCATCTTGGGTGATGCATCTAAAGGAGTCACAACGCGCTCCAAACTCCATGACCTATGTGGTAACTTTGCTTTCATTTCTCATTTTGAAACCAAAGGCATTCTCGAAGCCGAGACGGACCCATATTGGTTGCTTGCCATGCAAGAGGAACTCAATCAATTTGAGCGCAACCAAGTTTGGCACCTATTCCTAAGCCCACGATAGACCAATAATGGTACTAAGTGGATCTTTAGAAACAAGATGGATGAGTCTGGAAATGTCATTAGGAATAAAGCTAGGTTAGTGGCCCAAGGTTACACTCAAGTTGAGGGAATTGACTTTGAGGAGACCTTTGCACCCGTAGCACGGCTTGAAGCCATACGGATGACACTAGCTTTTGCATGTTTAAAAATTTTAAACTTTTTCAAATGGATGTGAAAAGTGCATTTTGAATGGTTTTATTAATGAAGAAGTTTATGTTTCTCAACCTCCCAGTTTTGTTGATCATGTTCATCCCGATTTTGTTTTTAAACTTGATAAAGCTTTGTATGGATTTAAACAAGCTCCAAGAGCTTGGTATGAAAGGCTTTCTAGTTTTCTCATTTCAAATGATTTTATTAAAGGCAAAGTAGACACAACTCTTTTTACTAAGCATGTTGATAATGATATTTTAATTGTGCAAATTTATGTTGATGATATAATTTTGGATCTACTAATGAGCTTTTATGCAAGGATTTTGAGAAGGTCATGCAACTTGAAATTGAAATGTCTTCAATGGGTGAGCTCAATTTCTTCCTTGGACTCCAAATCAAGCAATTGCAAGACGGAACCTTCATTAACCAAGCCAAGTACGCAAAGGAGCTAGTAAAGAAGTTTGGGCTTGAAGGATCAAAGGCTTGCAACACTCCAATGGCAACTACAACCAAGCTTGATAAGGACGAACAAGATAAAAATGTTGATATTAAATTATATAGAAGCATGATAGGAAGTCTTTATATTTGACGGCAAGTAGGCCGGATATCATGTTTAGTGTGTGTCTTTGTGCTAGATTTCAATCGTGTCCTAAAGAGTCTCATCTTATTGCGGTAAAACGCATTATTCGTTATATTAAGGGCACTATTGGAATGGGTCTTTGGTATCCGAAAACTAGAGATTTTTCAATGACTAGCTATTCGGATGCCGACTATGCGGGTTGTAGAGTAGATAGAAAGAGTACTAGTGGGACATGTCAATTTCTTGGTAATTGTCTTGTTTCATGGTCCTCTAGGAAACAAAATTCCGTTGCTCTCTCAACTGCCGAGGCGGAGTATGTTGCCGCGGGGGCTTGTTGTGCACAAGTCCTTTGGATGAAACATACTCTCCTTGATTTTGATTTGCACTTTGATCATATAAAAATATTTTGTGATAATACTAGTACTATACACGTGACAAAAATGCAAATCAACATAGTAAGACCAAGCACATTGAAATTAGATATCACTTTCTTAGAGATTATTTTGAGAAAGGTGATATAGATATTGATTATGTTTCCACGGATTTACAACTAGCCGATATTTTCACTAAACCTCTTGATTTTGCTAGATTTTCGTTTATTTGTGGAGAACTTAATGTTTGTATTATTGAATAGACATGTTTTTCATAACCCTTTTTGATGTATGACAAAAAGGGGGAGAATAAGTTTACATGACAAAAATAAGTTCATTTGGTCTTGGTTCCATATGAATTTATATGCTTTAATTTTAAAGATTTGTTTTATGAGTTTTATGTTTATGTATGTATGAGTTTTGAATTCATGTATTTTGAGAATTCTTGTGTTTTGTCTCAATTTCTTTCTATTGGTATCAAGTGCATAAATCTTTTGTTTTCAAATGAATTCTTGTGTTTAAGCTTAAGTGTTTTTTATATAGCATAATTTGAGGGGGAGTTTTCTCCTCCCCTATATTTTTGTTTATAGCCTATTTGTTTTGTCATCATCAAAAAGGGGGAGATTGTTGGCCCAAGAGGTTACACTCTCCATTGTCTTTTGATTTTGATGATGACAAACCAATATGAGCTATTTGGTACTAACAAGTTTGTTAAGATGAGTTTCAGGTTTTGTACCATGTTTAGAGACCATTCGCTTAGCTATTGCAAGAACTTCTAAGTTCCACAAAGCAAGGAAGGCAAATTGCACATCAAGGAAGGATCATAGAAGAGAAGGCACTAGCAAGGCATTGGATGGCTCAAAGACTTGAAGATAGCTCAAGAAGTCTTCATGTAATTTGTTTTTCAGTTTATAGTATGTTAAAGAATAGTGGATAGGTTTGAAGCTCTATCACACACGTTTTGCGCACATGCTCATTCCAAAATAATTTCTTATAAATTATACAAAAATATTTTGCATACAAGTTTTGCCTACAAATACATCTTTATGTTTAATTCTATTCCCTGTTCAAAAGTATTTTTGTTAAAATCAAAATCCTCTTTATTTTCTTTTCCAAAAATGATTTTGACCTGATCCGGTCGACCGGGACAGTCGACCGAGTCTGTGTCAGTCTGGTCCGGTCGACCGGACCAGTCGACCGCAGTAGTTCTGGCAGATGCACGTATCAGTGTGCATGTCTGCCAGTCGACCGGGGCGGTCGACCGAGATATTGTTTTTGCTCACAGGTTTTCTCAGTCGACCGGGTCGGCGACCGCTAGCCTATAACGGTCAAATTTTTGATCTACGGTTGACCGGCCCAGTCGACCGATGTGTCCGTTGAACAGTAACGGGCAGATTTTAAGTGAGCTGTTTATTTTGTGTCTTTTGTGTTTAAAAATTCGTTTAAGGATATATTTTGATCTAATTACCTCCTAAACATCAGTAATTATGTTTTATCCCTAAACCCTAGCCCTCTCCTATAAATAGGGTGTTTGGGGAGAGATTTGTTACAACAATTATTTGCTAGAAAATTCAAAAGTTTAAGGCTTTCAAAAGAGACTTGTTTCTTGGTTTTTGTGCTGAATTTCTCACTGATTTTCTGAAGGGTTTTCAAATACTCTCTGATTTAATTTTCTTTCTTCACTTACAACAAGAGCTTCATTCCTACTCAATATTCTCTAAGGACCTTTGTAAGGAAGAGATATTTGAAAGAGAGAGTTTTGTGGTCTTTTGACTACCAAGGAAATTACTTGTACTTGAGATTGTAGGAGTTGGGTTCTCCATTGTATTTGAGATCTTTGTCATAGTGGAAGTGGTCGGAATCCTTCTGGGGAAGGCGGGGAGTAGAGCTGGGTGCTCGAACCTCGATAACATATCCTTGTGTTTGCGATTGTGTTTACTTTTCTTGTTCTTACACTCTTACTCTACTTTGCTTGCACTTATTAATTGCTCATCATATTCATTGTCATACTTAATTGCTTGCATTCATCTTGTGATTCTTGATTGGTGATAGTTGTAGCTTTAAATTTTTAAATTGCCCTTTGATTAGCATCATCACCTATTCACCCCCCTCTAGGTGATTTTCAAAGATATTTTGCAGTTCATAGGCAAGTAGCAAATAAGCACGACATGCATCATTTTATATATTACGTGAATAATTAATTTTTATTAATTTATGTGAATTAAATATTTTTAAGTTTTTTAATTGTTATTTTAATTTTGTTTTAGGTTTTTATATCAGATATGTGATCATATAGACATCAGTGGTATGTACAATTTTATTTGTTCATATAGTATTACATATGTTTATGATGCTTTGGCTGATACTGAAAGGGAAAAAGCTGTGTTTATCGCGAATACAATGCAAGGATGTCAGCGTGGTCAATTGTATTTTGCATGATTTAATACGGGATAAGTACTCGAGTTTTATAATAAAATTTAATTTTGTTTTAATTTAACTTCATTCGAATTTCTGTTATAGTTCACATTGAACGTTGTGTGCTTTGACCCACATGACGTTATTATATATTGGTTGGACTCGTTACGTCATGAGCCGTGAAATGAGATTGTTAATATGATTAATATGTGAATGTTTAATACTTATATCTACTTTATTATCTTTATTATAAATCTTTTATTAATAATCTTGTTTATTTTATGAAAAGAGTCATGCTTATGTTTATCACAAATAGTAATTAAAATGTGTAGTATACGAGCATGCATTCTACATGGAGAATTATTAAGGTATTTTTCTTTTAGTATTTGATATATTTTAAAAATTAACAATATTTAAGTTGTATCTTATTAATTTAATTCTTGTAGTGTCCTCATCAATCGGATATCGTGATGTACGAATACTACATGATATGGTTTATGCGGGAGATCATTGCATCTTAATGGAATCTCATTCCAATATATGTATAATTATTTGACATAAAGTTACATTTTATTTTTGTTAATACTAAGCTAAATATGATATTAATTTTAATATCTATAATATACTAAAAAAAGCATTCACAATGATGAAGTGGAAGAGATTCGTGAAGAATGGGTGAAATTCGTTCTAGAGCATGCCTACTAGTAAGTATTTTCAGGTTTTATATACTTGTAATATGTGTGATACTTGATATTTAGAGAGTTTAGATGAAATTTTATTTTTGATACTTGTTTCATGTTTCATATTTATGATACGTGTTTATTTCATCTTCCATATTTGTGATATATACTTGTTTAATATTTTCATCATCTTTTGGTAAGTATCTTATCACTAAGCGTCAGTGCGCGGGTGAGACCGGCTAGGCGGCAACACACGAGGAGGGACAACCGGTAGCATAGTGAGAGGTTCATATCCAGTGATGTGTATATTTGTGATATGTGTGATACTTGATATTTAAAAGATTTAAATAAAATTTCATTTGTGATACTTGTATCATATTTCATATTTGTGATTCGTGCTTGTTTCATTTTTCATATTTGTGATATATACTTGTTTAATATTTTCATCATATTTTAGTAGGTATCTCATCACTAGGCATCGGCACGCGGGTGAAACCAATTAGGCGGCAGCGCACGAGGAGAGACGACCAGGTAGCGTGGTGAGGGTTCAGATATAGTACTGATGTGTATATATTTTGAATCTATATATGGCTTTAAATAAATCACGTGTGTGTGTGTGTGAATTACTGTGTGGAATGATTGCATATGGATATATATACTGCGTGTGTATCATTTAGGCCGTGTCTGCCGATTGGTTAATATTGTATCAGGGTAGACTTCTAATTATAGAGAAGATGCTGCTGAAATTTTTAATAAATTAGAGTGAATCTCATTTTTTGCGTATATATGTTGTGAATCTGTAATGTGAATCTCATTTTTATGTTTCTGTGAATATGTGTGTGCATTTATGAGCTCTCAGTTTTGTGTTTTTTGTACCATTGCACTGCATGTGATCCTTAGTAATATGGAATTTTTAAAATAAATTATTTAATATATATATATATATATATATATATATATATATATATATATATATATATATAGTTTTAACGTCGGCTCCAGTAGGAACCGAAAAGTGCTTTTCACGCTGGTTCCAACATGGAACCAACATTAAAAGCTTGACTTTTAATGTCGGTTCCTCAGGGAATTGACCTTAAAGGTTAAACTTTTAACGTCGGTTCCTTCGAGAATCGACATTAAAAGGCAACATATGATGTAGGTTTTTATCAAAAACTGACGTCGTAGCCAATAGATGATGGCGGTTTTTAACTGCCATCATATACAAAGAGATATTACGACTCTTGTATGCAAGTCAGTTATATGAACTGTTTAAATTTAATTTTTAACCGTCATTAAATATGGATTCTGTACTAGTTCTTACACATCCTAAAAATCCTTTTAAGTGTTTGTTACCGCACAATAGTAACATAATATGCAGAGATAAACAAAATTACCTTTTAAAAATTTAACATATTTGTTTAACAATGCCTACACACACCCATACACACCCCCCCACGCGCACCCCCCACCCCCCCCACACACACACACACACACCCCACGACCACAAACACCAACAGGCAAAAAGAATAAGAAGAAAGGAAGGATGGTGGAGATCAAAGTCATCGCCGATGAAGAACCAATGCTTAGTGAGGACACCGCCATCGCAGCCATCGCTGGTGCCATCGCCTCCGCGCCCAAGAACTATTAGGGTTTGAGGGTACAGTGATTGAGAGAAGACGAAAAGAACACACTAAAGAGGCCAAAATTAGGGTAAAATATCGATATAGTATTGCGTGTCATTTCTTTCTCGTAACTGACACGAATAATTTTTTTACAGCAGTTCCAGGAAAGAACTATCATTGAATATAGAGTATTATGCTAGTGAAAACACGTCAGTTCCTTAATAAACGACGTGGAATAAGTCTTTTTTTTTTTACCGAAAAAATAAGAGCATCAAATACTAATTTTATTTACAAAATTGCCACCGCTTTTTGTTTCATGTTGGATACTGTTATAACTAACGTAAAGATGGTGACGTTTTATTCCATTTCTATACTTGTGAATTTACTTTAGAATTACTGCTTCCAGAGCACTAAAGGAAGTGAACAATTTCTAAAAACCAAGAGATTGATGAGGAGAGAAGAAGCTTCTTAGAATCATGTTGTTTCAGACTCTACATTCACTCGGAGGTTGCAGTTCATGCTGTTGAGACGTTAAGGATCTTGCTTTTTCTGACCAGATGGATTTTTATGCCGAACCTTGGGCTGTTTGTTTCACCGCAAATGAACGCAAGTTGTAAGTTGTAAAATCTCTTTTTTATTTTTCGCTGTTTGTTTCGCTTCAAAACAACTTGTAAAATATAACTCTCATTTTCTCACTTGCAGTGCTACAGTTAATTTTTTTTGGTCATGTAAATCTCACTTTTACACCCACATTTTCCTATTTATAGTTGCTACGAGTTAATTTTATGGTCATATAAATTTCACTTATAGTACACTTGCAGTCCAAAGCAGTTACTTCATAATCAATATATAATTTAATATTATTATATATTTAATATTTTTAAATATTTTTAATAGTGTTTAATCTTTTATTTAATTATTTTATATTTATTTTTTATTATTTTTAATATTATTTAATATTAATATTTTTAGTTAATATAATATTTTTATTTAATTTTGTTATTTAATACTTATTATTTATTAATATTTATACCAACTTTTTAATATTTATTTAGATTTAATATTTTATTAATAAAACAATATTATGCTTTAATAAAAAATTACAACATATTTAATTAATTATTTTTTAATATAAATAATTATTTTATTAATATTATAATATAATTTATTATTATATTAATATTTTACTATGGTAATATTGTAATAATAATTCATTATAATAATATTATAATTATAATAATTTATTATTAAAATTATAATTATATTTGACTTTGTTAATTTTATAATAAAATAATATTATAATAAAATTTAATATTTTAATAATTTTAAGTATTTATAATATTATAATATTATAATATATTTTATTATTTTTTAAGATTTTTTAATATTTCTATTTTATTAGTATTCTTAAAATTTTGTTAATTTTCTTTAGATTTTCTTAAAATTTTATAATTATTTATTTAGTTAATATTTTAGTAATATTTTACTTATTTATACTAATATTTCATTAATATTATTGTTATAAATAAAATATTAAAATTATTAATATTTTATCTCAAATATATTAATAAATTTATTTTTAAATAGTAAGTTTAATTTAATAGTATTTATAATATTTAAATCACTACTACAGTTAATTTTGTGGTCAACTTTTCTACTTACACTTTTACATTGCTAATCAAATACCGTAAAATACAATATACTTTTCATTTACACTTTTACATTGCCAACTAAACACCCTAAAAACAATATACTTTTCCATTTTACACTTTCACTTTACGAACCAAACATCATAAAACACAATATACTTTCTCATTTATACTTTCAGTTTACCAACCAAACACTGTAAAAACACAATATATTTTCCTGCTACAGTTCATTTTTTCATTCTCATTTTACGACTTATGACTTGTAGCCACTTGTAGCAAAAAAACAAGCCCTTATCTTGCTTAACTAAGTATTAATAGATTTGGGTTCTTGAAATATCTTGACAAGACATTGGTTTTGATTCTAATTAGATCAGCAGAAATTTTCATGAACGTCATTCCGACAGCCAAGGTTTGGCTTTGCTTGCATGGAGGCATTTCCTATAATAGTCAATGGCAGTGGTGGATGTCAATAAGGGTCTGTTTGGATATAAGGAATGGTGTGAAGTGAGGAAGTAGGAAGTAAGATTTATTTCCTTTAGGAAAAAAGGAAATGAGTAGTAAGTTTTCTGGTGTTTGGATGGTTGTTGGGAAGTGTGGTTTGGAAAATGTTTGTCGTTTCCGGGTTTTGGATGGTAATGAAAAGTGGAAATGGAAAAGTTGACCACAAAGTTGACCGCAAAATAATATTAAAATAAAAATTAATTAAGAAAAATAAAAAAATAGATTGTAATTAGAATGCAAGTGAGATTTACATGACCAAAAAATTAACTGTTTTATGCTATAACTTATTATAAATGAGATTTACATGACCACAAAATTAACTGTAGCACTCTGGAAGTGAGAAAATGGTTGTGTAAAAGAGAGATGAAAAAGAAAAAGGGGCTTTTCTTATTTTCCTTTTCGGTGTTTGGATAGATAGGGAAATGAGCAATTATACTTCCCCACTTCCTCACTTCACTCGGATTCCTTGAATCCAAACAGCCCGAGAGAAATTGCATAGGATTTTAATAGAAGCTTAAAAGTGCAACGTGGACCGATCAACGTCGGAGTTGTTTGGATTCAAGGAAGCAGGTGGAAGTAAGGAGTGAGGAAGTGCCATTTCCACTTCCGCTGTTCATCCAAACACCGAAACAAAAAAATAAGAAAACTTTTTTCTTTTTCTCTTTTCCCTCTCACACAACTATTTTCTCACTTATAGGGTGTTACAATTAATTTTGTGGTCATGTAAATCTCATTTGTAGTAAGTTGTAACTTAAAACAATTAATTTTGTAGTCATGTAAATCTCACTTGCATTCTAGTTACGGTTCAATTTTTTCATAATTAATTTTTATTTTAATATTATTTTTCGGTCAATTTGTCATTTTCACTTCCACATTACTAATCAAACACCGAAGAACACAATATATTTTTCTACTTTCACTTCCCAACTACCAACCAAATACCGAAAAAGATATACAAATTCTCATTTTTCAAAAGAAAAAAAAACCGACTTTTCACTTACTCACTTCTGCCCACTTCCTTGAATCAAAACAGCCCCGAGAATAAAAGATAGAATTCAATATTACAAAATTTCTCTTCAATTTTTCTTTTTCACCTTTAAAGTCAGATGAGTGTCTCAAAATTTAATACATTTCTCTATAAAAAGTTTATTATTTTTCCCTTATTCTTCTAAATTTTCACCAGCTTTAGGTGAATGTAGACACAGTAATTGATCGTAGGAGTTAGAATTATCAACCAGCCCATCTCCTCGATAGCTTTATCACCAATCTACTTTTCCAAGTGATTGAAATTTACCAACTGAATACTGTCGATATAATTTGATTTTATCACCAGTATATCTACTTTCTAAATGATTGGATTTACAGCATAAGAAATATTAGCAAATGTTTGTTCTCTAAACAAGAAGGGAACAAATTAAGTGATAGATGCAGGAATAGATCTGATAACTAATCAATATTACCGATTTAATTGGTTAGGTCGGTGAATATCAAGTGGGAGGTGTTCCATTAAGTAGAACGTTCCTAATTACAGAACCACCTTTCAATTACCTTCTTTGGTTAAATACAATTAGACTAGTATTTGTCAGTCTCAATATACAATAATACGTATGAGCATAAATATTTCTTATAAACCCTGTATAAAGAATGTTAGTTTACTTACACAGTAATTGGAGTGAGGTACGCATGTAGCGAATCTCTTTAAGACAATTACGTCCCCCGCTTCAGTGGTAACGGGTTACTACGTTGGTCTCCAAGATACAACACTCTTTCACGGTATTTGGATATCACTATCAAATCACCATAATGTCGAATCATAGTTAATCAATACCTTCACAGGATTTCAATATAGTAGGAAGAAGACAAATTTCAGGGAGAATATTTGTCTTAACTTTGGAGAATTATTCATTGGAGAGAAAGGAGGGAGAGAAGAATTAATGTCTAAGAAGACAGAGATTCAGACAATAATTCTATTTAAGATCTGTTAAATTTTCTAAGTCTTCTTTCAGAACGAATCTTTTCCTTGCTTTAGATTTTTCTTCAGAATCTGAATTTCAGACTGAAACTCTTTTTAGATTTTGTTTCAGATTTTTCTTCAAAAATCCGAAATCAGTTCAGAGAGGGAGAGAGAATGTTCGCTGTGTTTAGAATCATAGAAAGAAGTGCTATTATAGCGCTCCTGGGAACCCGTTGGAGGGTAGAAACCATCCAGGGATAGTTGCGACAGTTTCTGTCTGAATTGTAACAACAATTCCAGACAGGAACCGCTGCAGCGGTCCCTTCAAACTATTGCAGCGCAGCAGGGGGTAGCGGAGCGGGTCGGGTCAGGTCGGGTTGAGACCTGCTATAGTACCAAACTCTTGTAGCTCAGTTCAGGGTTGGGCCAACACCACGCCCTTGCTTGGACCCGTGCCTCGAGCCCCGACGCTGGGCCGGGGGGCAGCGACGGTGCGTGTGGGCATGTTTTCTCCCCAATCGCGTGCGAAAAGTCCAAGTACCCAAAGGGCACGCCTTTTGTTCCCATTTTTCTCTATTTATATACTTTAATTGTCCATCCTATATCCAATGTAGGACTAAATATTTTTAGCTACCTTTAATCCCTTTTAGCTTTTGAATTAGGAAAACTTTAGATTTGAATATCTCATTCATTCTAAAATGGAATTAAACATGTAAATATACTACGTTCATCCCCAGTGGAAGGAGAACACACTCCAACCATTATCCGGTTGATTCTATCAACGGATCTCGCCTTAATTCAGCTCAAAGATTCATGTTTTAATTCTTCATTTTCTCAATAATCCCCCACAATGAATGGAGATTCAAAGAATTGATACACAAAGAGACTGGCTTTATAGTGAAAGATACTTTAGAAAAGAAACTGCATCTGGATAGGTGAACTAGGTCATGAACCTTCCATAGCGAAAGTTTTATCGGACTTACTGGCTAATCACTGAACTAAGTCTTGAATTGTCAGCCATTATTGTAAGCCAAGTTAACAAGCTTAACATAGTAACTTTCTAAAATCAACTTTGGTTCTCGGTTGTATCTATTTTGGCCCTGAATATTTTAGTTTTAGAGAGTATTTTTAGGGAATAACAGCCTCCATAGAGATTACCAAAGAGCTGATCTAACTCTATATCACATAGGTGATTGTCCTATTAAGAGTAGTCTACTTTACTCCACTTGTTTTAATAACAAGATATATGCATCATTAAAAGTTTTAAGTGTAATCTTAATCCACTTGTACAAAGCACTTGGGTGCACCATAAGAATAGGTTGGAGTCAAGCTCATAAGTGCTTACTCGCAGAGTCAACCATAACTAGTTTTTCCTCTTGAACTTAGTTCATGAGATCTCCAGTCGCTAACTAAGATTTTCATTAAGCTGACTCGGTAAGGTTAGGCTTTTAAACTCATTCCCCTCGGTGCGCATTTTATACACTCTCCATTAAAACTTTTAGTAAATAGATCCGCTAAATTATCTTTGATGATACAAAGTCAATAGAGATAATTATTTGAGAGCAACTTCTTAATGTTATTATATCTACGATGAATATGTCCTAGACTTATCGTTATATATAAAATTTTGTATCTTAGATATCGCTGCTTGATTATCACAGTGAATGCATATGGCGAGCACGAGTTTTGGCCATAATGGTATATCTTTCAAAAATTATCAAAGCCATTCTGCTTTTTCTCCAGTCTTGTCTAAGACTATGAGTTCTGATTCCATTATGGAACTGGCAATACATGTTTGTTTGGAAGATTTTTAGGATACTGTTGTGCCTCCAAGAGTAAATACGTATCCACTACTTGATTTTGATTCTTCAGAATCTACAATCCAATTAGCATCGTTATATCTTCAAGTACAGATGGATATTATCTATATCTCAAGGCATATTCTTTGATATGTAATACGTAACCTAATACTCGTAGTAAAGCAGTCTAATATCATCACTAGGGTTACCAGTGTATCTGCTTAATTTTATTACAGCATAAGCAATATCGAGTCTAGTGCAATTCATTAAATATATATGACTTCTAATAATCTGAGAAAACTCCAACTGTCATACTCTAATTCCTGTATTCTTGTGAGGTGGATGTGTGGGAGAAAAGGATTCGTATTCTCTTTATCTCATAATCCTTAAATCTTTCTATCATCTAATCCCGTAGTGAGATTGAGATAGACTGATTCCATCTGACATTCTAGTGATTTTAATTTCTAAAATTACATCAACAACACCTAGATCCTTCATATCAAAATTGTTGGATAGCATTCTTTTAGTGGACTTAATAATTTCAATATTAGTCTCAAGTATCAACATGTCATCTATATATAGACAAATAATGATACATGCATCTCCAATTATTTTAGTGTAAAGACACTTATCACATTCATTGATAGTAAATCTATTTTTGATCATGATACTATTAAATTTCTCATGCCATTGTTTTATATCGTATAAAGATTTTATCAATTTACAAACTTTGTGTTCTTGGCCCTTGACTATAAATCCTTCAGGTTGCTTCATATATATTCTTCATTTAATTCACCATTTAAGAATGTAATTTTGACATCCATTTGATGAATATCTAAGTTGTGCAATACTGTAATCGCAATTAACATCCGAATGAAAGTTATTCTTATTTCTGGTGAATAAGTAACAAACTAGTCAATCCCTTCCTTTTGTTGATAACCGTTGGCTACTAATCTAGCCTTGTACTTATTGATAGATCGATCGGGTTTTAATTTCTTTTTAAAATCTACTTACTCTCAATTGATTTACTTTCAGGAGGTAAGTTGGCCAATTCCCAAGTATGATTGCTTAGGATGAATTCTATTTCTCTATTTATAGCTTTTTTTCACATTTGTGCTTCTGGGTTAACATAGCCTCTTTAAATGTTTGAGGCTCGCTTTCAATAGCATATGATATGAAATCCGGACAAAAAGATTTTGAGATTCTTGATTTCTGACTTCTTCTTGATTCAACTTCTGCATTATCAATTGGTTTCTTGGGGCTTTCATCCCTGAACGCCATTTCATGTTCTTTTCCCAGAGGTCTTCTCTTCTTCCCGTTTGTATGAAAAGATTCTTCAAAGAACACAACATCTTTAAATTTGATAATCATGTTTACATGAATATCTGGTATTTCTGCTTTATATACTAAAAATCAATAAGCACTGTTATTCAAGGCACAGCCTATGAATATGTAATCCATTATTTTTGCTCCCAACTTAGTTTATTTAGGCAGAGGTGCTAGTACCTTTGCAAGGCCCCCTTATAATTTGAGATACAGGTAGGATGGTGCTCTTTCATGCCATAACTCAAATGGTATAAGACAAAGTTTCTTATGGGGTACTCTATTTAGAATATAATTTGCAGTTAACAGAGCTTTCTCCACAAGTTCTGTGGAGCTTCAGAACTTACGAGTATGGAGTTAACCATCCGCTTTAAAGTTTTGTTCTTATGTTCAGCAATCCATTTTGTTAAGGAGTATATGATGCTTGTAGTTTGATGAATTATGCCAAAGTTAGCACATAACTCACTAAATTTATTGATTCATATTTCGCATCAATCGGATTTTAGAATCTTTATATTTTGTTGAGTTGGTTCTTAACTTCAGATTTATATGTTAGAAACATATTTATTGCCTTATCCTTACTGTTTAGAAGATACACATAACAAATATCTTATACAGTCATCAATAAATGTAATAAAATACTTTCCCGCCTCTTGTTTGTGCAAATTTTAAGTCACACAAATCGCTATGAATTAACTCTAAAGGTTCTATATTTTAATCAATTAAGTGAAATGTACTTTTTTGCGAACTTGGCTTCAACACAAATCTCACACTTGCGAATTCTTCTGAGTTGAGTTTAAAAATATATCCTAAATTAGCCAAATTTTGTAAGGACTTATAATTTACTTGCCCTAATCAAGCATGCCAAAATATAAGAGATTCAAGAAAATAGACAGAAGCTTTTCCTTTATTTATAAGCTTTGGTACATATACACGGAATTTTTGTCCACTACAGTAACATTAGCCTTAAAATAGGCCATCAAAAAGATAACTCTTACCCACATACATTCCACCCTTAATAAGTGCAGATTTATCTGATTCGAAAAACTATTCTAAAACTTTTCTTACTAAGGACTGATCCAGAGATCAAGTTCTTGCGGATATCTGAAACATGTAGTACATCATTCAGAGTGAGCTTCTTCTCAAATGTCCACTTCAGGATGACCTTTCTTTTTCCCTCAACCTTGAAGACGGGTGAGTTGGCCATGAAAAGTTACTTATCTTTCTCTAATTTTGATAGTCAGAGAATAATAATTTCTCAGAGCAGATGTGCCGAGTAGCCCCAGTGTCTACCCACCAATCTTTATTGTTTGTTGTCAGATTCACCTCTGACACACAACTAAAAAGCTTGGCGACACATGGTCGGTCAGGTGGTCCTTCTTATTCTTTTTGGGACGACTGTGGCATTCATTCGTCTTATGTCTCTTATTGTTGCAGATGTAGCAACTTCCCTTGAAGCGCTTTTCTTACCTTCTTGGTCTTTACCTCTGTACCCCTGGGTAGTCTTCTTCTGCTTCAAGCCTTTGAAAGTAGACGCTTTCCCATTTAAGTTTTCGATCACATTGGCCTTGGATTTATAAGAGTTCTTGTTGCTCCTTTTTTCGAATTTTCGGTGTTCTCCTAAATCTGAAGCCTCACAATGAGATCTTTCAAAGTACTTATGCATTAGGTAGTTCTTGAAATTTCTTCACACAGGTCTCTGTACCTTTGGGTAGTCTTCTTCTGCTTCAAGCCTTTGGAAGTAGACGCTTTTCCCTTTGAGTTTTCGATCACATTGGCCTTGGATTTATAAGAGTTCATGTTGCTTCCTTTTTCGAATTTTCGGTTGTCCTCCTCAATCCGAAGCCTCACAATGAGATCTTCCAAAGCGCTTGTGTTTTAGATAGTTCTTGAAATTTCTTCACACAGGTGAGAGTTTCTCTATGATAGTAGTAACCTGAAAAGTTTCAGGTAGAATCATACCTTCAGTCTCTATCTCATGTAAGATAAGTTGAAATTCTTGCACTACTGTCCACCATTTTATACTCCAAATATCATCCCACGATGAACTTTTTAGTACCAGCATCTCAATGATGTACTTTTTATCAAGACTGGCCAGACATTGTAAAGAGAGTCATCCAGTCCGTTTAAGATATAGTTTTGGCAAAAGAAGTCACTTTGCGTCCATGCGTCAACTGGAAGGACTGAGTCCCGATCTGTTCCGGATTTCGGTGGATCCTCTTGTAGGAATTTGACCAAATGCAGAGTGGTCAAGTAGAAGAGCATCTTTTGTTGTCACCTCTTGAAGTCAGTGCCATTGAGTTTTCCTTGCTTCTCCGGCTTCGGTTTAGGAAGTGGAGCAGGTACCATCATCTGTTGAATTTGCATGTTCGGTGTCTAACTGGTACTGTCTTGATTAGTATCAGACATTTTCTATAATTCAAACAGAACAAAAGTAAGCAACTTCAAAAACATTAATTGTCTTAAGATTGTTAGACCCCGGCGCCGGCGCACGCGTGGGCATGATTTCCCCCAATCGCGCATGAAAACTCCAAGTACCCAAAGGGCGCGCTCTTTGTCTCATTTTCTTCTATTTATACACTTCAATTGTCCATCTCATATCCAATATAGGACTAAATGTTTTTAGCTACCTTTAGTCCCCTTTAGCTTTTGAATTAGGCAAATTTTAGATTTGAATATCTCATTCATTCTAAAACGGAATCAAACATGTAAATATATCATGTTTATCCCCAATGGAAGGAGAACACACTCCAACCATTATCCGGTTGATTCTATCAACGGATCTTTCCTTAATTCAGCTCAAAGATCCATGTTTAATTCTTCGTTTTTCCAACATTAAGCACAATAATCTCAATTAAAGATTACAACTTAAAAATTTAGCGGTAATTAGAAGAACAAAGAAAGGAATATTTTTGACACTTGATCTAGGTACAAATGAAATCTCAAGAATGACTATAAATCTATATTGTTAGGAGAAAGTAGAGAAAATTGATTATGATCTCAATAAAGATAGCTTAGTGTCACGAATTTCTCTCCTTTGAATGTCGACGAGATGTATAAAGATTATGCTCAAAATATTAGAATTGTTATTAGATTAATTCACAACTTATTTGTAGGAGACAAAGGGAAAAGTTCTGACTCTGGTTAAGTCCAAAAATCATCTCAACCAAATGAGTTATGCAAGAGCTGTGCGCCTTGGACATGTCCGAAATATATGCTTCAATTGGGGAACACAAGCCATGAGTCAAGAAAAAGTACTATTTCGGTCAGTTTGGGGACACATGCAACAAGAAAAATAATCTCCAATGCTCAAATCGACAACTGTGAAAGTTGATTCAAGTGCAGCAAATTCAAATTTTGATCGACCAAATTTTGGTGTGCATACGACCCAGTGGACTGACCCCCCAGAAATAAGTCAGGAAAATTCAGATTGACTTGGTTCGGTTCGGTTCATGTGTGTAAGGCACATACACATATTATGAGAATAACAATTTCTCGTTGACACGTAGATATGATATAATAGGAGGTCCAATGAGATATTAAAGATTTGTAACCCTAAAACCCGACATTTTATTCATAGAGCCGGCACTTAGATTTAAGGGGCCATGTGCGAAAAGTGAGCACATAATCATTCTCTATGTACTTATAAAAAATGTCAACAACCATCAATTTGAATCCTTAAAGCAAAATTTATATGTGCGAGTGTGGATTGTAATAACATTCTTCTTAATTCAAAATATTTTATGTAACTTGCTTGCGAAACTCATAAAACAATATTAAAAATTAAGATTAATAGTTATTGTGCGACATTATAATTGATCTCCTTAATCACCCCGACCTATACCTGGTCTCTTTGATCACCATCGATTCCTCCCGATCTGTATAAAATCTTCTCCAAACAATAAAATTTCTTCTATTTGCATCCACCAATACATCTGAAACACTGAAAAACATAGAATTTGACTTTTGGGTCACCTGAATCTGACACTAATTACCCAACCCAACACTTGATCCCTTCTCATGCTTTCATTTGCTCTATTTGAGCGTTTGGTATTTAAAACCCACACCAAATCCCATTTCACCTCATATGAATCCCGTCACATGAATCACCTTTTAATCGGATGCAAGAATCTTTGAAGAGCTGTTGTAAAAGCTTATCAGCTGATCGACCATGTGAGTTTTGCACCCCCCCCCCCCCAACATTACAAAATGACACCGCCTTTTGAGCTTCCACGGAGCTTCTTCAATAAACTGTCCTGAAAGACTTTTTATCAAATTTCAAAATTGTCATCGCCTTTTAATGCACATCGATTGCGACTCAAACTACCGTGAAATTAGCGATGTGGAAGCTCATTTATGTAATCAGTGGCGTACGCAGGATTTTCACTTAGTGAGGGCGGAGACATTATAAACCAAAATTGAAAATTTATAAAAACTGAACAATACATCTCAAGTTTCAATATTACCAAAAAAACAGAGGGGCAACTACTCTAAATTATAATGCTCTTCTTCAAGGGGCCATATTTTGAAACCGTTGAATGATTGGTTCATTGTCAATGCTGTCAAATATGTCCTTTTCAATTTATGTCCAAGCAATCCTTCAACTCATCACCCATTGTATTACGCAGTGAATTCTTGATAAACTTCATTACAGAGAACGCTCTTTTGACAATTGCAGTTGCAACGGGTAAGAGTAATGCCACCTTTACGAGCAAATATACCAAATTATAGGTTTTATCCTTCTTCAACTGAACCATTTTTTAGCCCACTATCACTCTCTCCCTATCCTTAGGATCATATTCATATATACTTTTTCTTAGCAAAGGATCACTAATAAGAGCATCTAATTGACCTCTTCTCAAGCATGTGTGTGTTTGATGTTAGGACCCACATTGGAAGACGGCTCACCAATTCTTTTCTTTTTAAAGTATCTTTCTAGAACTGTTTTAAATAAATTAATTGTCATTAATATGAAATACGCATTAAGCAATAACATATAATACCCAATACACATTAACCAATAAGACAACAGCTAAACACAAGGAATATGAGGGGAAAAAGAAGGAAAGAACTTTAATCACTTTTATCAAGACATCTTACATAAAACATTCTAAAGACCTGCATAGAAATGCTTCTTGCATTTCCAGTTAAAATCACTACTAATTGTAAAGAAATGTACTATTGTAATGAGACTACTACTAACATCAAAAGAAAAGGAAAGTTAGAAGGTAAAACTCACTTCTTTTTTAAATGCCTCAACTTCTCACGATGCAGTTGCTAGAGAAGTGCATTAGAAATTTAGAATCCGCAGTAAACACATGTGTGACCCTTTTGGAAAGACGGTCCTCAGTTGTAGCCCTCATCTGCTCCAACTTCTGTTTCCATATCTATGTGAAAACAATTGGGCACAACAAATCATTAAATTGCCAAAATGAAATTGATGCAATTTTGTCTAAAATCAATAAGAAAAAAATATTAACAGAAAATTTGGACTTGCAGCCTTCTGGATGCCCTTGGAGACGAGGAAGGCGACAGGGGGGAGATGATCGGGGTCGGCCTCGGCTCTAGGGGTTGCACCTGCGCTGGGAGCAAGAGAAACTAAGAAAGGATCGCGGGGAGGGGGGAGAGAGAGGATTAGGGCTCGGCCTCGGGGCTGCGCCTGCGCTAGGAGGGGTAGAGAGAGGATCGACGCTGGAGTGAGAGAAAATGGATCGGATGTTCGATGCTAGGTTTTTTTTATGAAGGCGGGTGGCCGAATTTCAAGAACCCGATTCGAAGACCCGATTTCAAGAATCCAACACATGCCCGAATTTTAGTGGGGGCGACCGCTCCCACTCGCCCCCACGTGCGTCCGCCAGTGTATGTAATAGTATAATTTTAATAGTAACGTAGATTTTCTGTGAAATCATGATAGTGCAAGGGGTTCTCTGTGCTTTACCCTTCTAAATTTCAAAGAGGCAAACAACAATCAAGGAAGCTTCTCATCCTGCTGCCATTGCTATAATGCAACTAGCTAGTTAGGAGAGAACAGGGCAAAGCAAATGGTTGCTCAAATAGCAAAACAGAAGCAGAATCAGGGCAATGTGACTGGACTTGAACAAGAGGAGTAATCCGTCACGTTCACGTAGCAAAAGATAGCAATGGAGGAGGATTAGATTCGGTAGCCGACATGCACGGCACTGATCCGCTGAGCCGCACGAACCCCAGAATTATCTGGCCCTCGCACTATCCACGTGTCGCGTCCTTCGGCTCCCACCGCGACTCCGCCCCCACTGGGCCCCACGTTTCAGGAACTTTCTCCAGCCGGTTTTATCCCTACCTTTTTTAAGGTGGGGTGAGCGGGAAGGCACGCTCTGGCGGGGCCCACTGACAAAAGTCCTCCAGCTGGCAGCCTTACGGGGAGGAAATTTACGGAAATGCCACGACTTCTGACGCTTGTGTACGGACCGATGAGCACCACGGAGCATAAAATCTAAAAGGTGACCTCAGTGGACAAACGGTGGGCCATGGGGAAATTGCGCCACAAGGACCTGTGGCTCGGTACAATGCGGACAATAATATCAAGTAACTCTACAATGATATGTGTTCCAAAAAAATAAAAAAAAAAGAATGATTTTGTAAAAAATGTTAAGTGTTATAGTAGAGTTTCTGTAGAAGATTCTCGGCTAGAGTACTCTTTTCGCTGCTAATGAGTACCTGTTATAGCACAAAAACAAAAGAGTGTCTTTTCGATTAGAAGTATTGGTGCCTAATGTCGTCAGGTGTGAGAATCAATGGTCGGTTAGAAGAAGGTATGAAAACGAATAGAGACGGCAGCCAACAGAGGAAAACTGCTGGCGTCGTCTGAACTGACAGAGAGAAACTGCTAGTAAATAGAGACGGCAGAGTGAAAGAGGAAAACTGCCAGTCATGATCTTGGTGCTGTTAGTGTGGTATGTGCTCTTGACAATAAAAGAGTCCCCCTTTCTCCCCTTGGGGAAGAAGATATTTTATACCTAACTGTGGCAGTCGGCATAGAGGCGGATAGGTGATTAGTATCCAATTATGCACTGCATATCACATTCCTTACCAGATTATGAATAAAAGACCGCTTCTCACCCGTATTTTGGTCTCTTTTGCAGATAAACAAGACTAGAAGGGCAAAAGGATAATAAGAGCCTAATTAAACTCATTTTTGGGTAATTAAATCAACATTGAACACCATGCAAGGAAGCTTCTAGAAGAACACCTTGGATTCCTGTATTTGAAGATGTTTTTGGAAAAATATACGTCCAAACATTGCAAAACCAAATACATACAGAAGGTGCAAGAAGCCAAACGAATCACGTGACCAAAATTCAGGGCAACTGGCCCTAATTTTGCCGCGGTTCCTTCATTTTTCCGTTGCAATTTGGTTGGCTCACGCGTTGATTTTCGACACGTGGCCTCGTCTCGCCTTTCAGATCCTTCTTCTCCTACAAATACTGTATTTGAAGACCAGAAGCAGGGCGATTAGAGCAGTAGATAGGATTTCTCTCTTCTAATTGTATAATAGTATTTTCTTCTCTTATTTTTTATTTTTTCTTTCTTTTTAGATCTTGTAGTAAGGCTGAGTTGATTTTGGAGAGAGAGAGATATTGATGTAATAGAAAGTAATAATCTATATAAATGTGTCTCCTTTCTTCTCTATTGTAATCTTCTCCATCTTCTACATGGTGTTTAGCTAACTAACTTTTCTTCTCATGACATCTAACTACTAACCACTAACTAGCTAACTTTTTACTTGATAATCCACATGAATCTAATAATCTCTGCTAGACCTTCCTTTTGCAAAAGCCATTGATAGTTCATGATGATGGATTCTAACATTCTAACATTCTAACATCTAACTACTAACAATCTAACTTGCAATGTCTTCTTTATTTCATACTCTACTCTACTTGATTTTGATGATCTAATACTAGCTTGCATCTTGTTGTGTTTAATGGATGTGATTGAATGTGAAGAACAATTTTATGTGCCATACTTGTAATGCCCTTGAAGTTAAGGACTAGTGATGACCAAGGATCCATGTGAGGCAACTATTACTAAGAGCTTAGGATGTTAGTGGAGCAATTAGTAGTTAGTAGCCATGAACTTTCTTTCATCATTTTCCTTCTTTTTCTTACTTTGCTTTAAAAACTATTTTCAAAATCTTTCTATCATATTTCTATCATTGTTTCCATCACTTTTTTTTGTTCACCACTTAGTTTCATTTCTCCTTCCAATTTTCCTCCCTTTTCTATTTTGTTTTCAATCACATTTTCCAAATCACTTCTTAAAGTTTTTCACTTTATTTCTTATTTCTTGTTTTCACTTCAACTCTATTTTTGTGTTTTGTTTTACCGATTCCACAACCACCCTCTTTTGTTTTACATATTGCCGATTTCATTGCCTTCTCAACCTATCACTTCTAGTTTTCTTTTCTTTTTCTTCTTTTCTTTCTATAACAAAAAAGAACTTGTTAACATAGCACGTGAACGGACTGTTAATACTCCTATCGCCTCTCATCCCTGTAGATTCGACCCGTTAAGCTAATGTTATAACGAAAGTATCGAGAGAACATTAACACACACGCTTTTTATTGAATTTACAAAACACACATTTTTAAGTGCTGATTTTACTCAGATCAAAAAAATGGCGCCATTGTCGGGGATGGGAATGGCTTAAACTCACATTTTTGTTAACATTTTCTTCTCTGTTTGGTATGCAGGTTAACTTTTATAGAAACTAAGTAATGCAGAAGGCTAATATTGTTTGCATCTCCCTACTCTCGAAAGCAGGGAGCCTAACTCCGTAAATTTGTCTCGCCCAGGGCTTTTGGCCGCGAAAAACGTGGCAACTCTCTAGGATCTGGGTCCCAAATTTTGCAAGAATATTGTAAATTGCTTATATATGTGTTATCTGCTGCTAGTTCTCTATAATTCTGCCTGAACACTGCAATAATTAAGAACTGAAATCAGTAATTTGATGCTTTTAATATGGTCTAGACATTTACATTTAGGCATGTGTCAAATTTCATTCCATTACACTGTATTTTGTTCTGTTGTTGTGATCTGGACTGAGGTGTACATATGACTTTGCATATAATATAGGACAAACACGTGAGTGATTTACTCACTTTTTGTGTTATTCTTGCCTATATTGCACAATTAAACGAATTGCATTTTAAGGGCATAACCTAATACAAAATAAGATGGGGAATTCATTACCCTTCTTTAGCTCAAAAATCACTCCCCACTCACACAACCCAAGCCGTAATAAAAATTGATAGACGTTGGCCCCTAGGGACATCTCGGACTCATTAAGAGATTGACCGAGGGTGAAAACTTATGAGAACCACACTCTTGCCAAAATTGGTGTCTAAGGTTGGGCATTAAAAGGTTAAGCCTCGAAGATCTGGTGGTTTGGCGTAATTAAGGCCCGTTACTTACGCACAGATACCTCCTACCGCATTTTGCCCCTACCTAGCTGATTAGCTCGTAGTTGGGTTCATACAACAAACTCTCCAGGGTAATCGACCAGTTAGGAATCGTCTAGGTCTAGGTCAACCCTAGTATGGCTTGTTTTTTATTTTTCCTTTCTTTTTGTTTGTTTGTTTTTCTTTTTTATTTATGTTTGTTTGTGAAACGAAATTCAACAACAATTCTTTCAATCCTAATATGAATTCATATTTCACACCGACCTCATTTGACTCGGATAACTTCAACCCAGCTTTATATAACATGAACCAGTTGAATAGGCTGGATTGGAGTTATCCAACTCAATATGACCCATATCCCCAATCTTATGACTATAATTTTTGAAATAATTTTACTCTTCAGAGAGTCAATGGGGATTCACCTCTCTCGAGTAAAATTTTTAGCCACCTTGTCCATAATTTTCACAATATTTATTCCCTGATTTTGCTTCACATACTTCTTTTCAGAACATCCAACTGTAAAAAAAATCTATCCTGAAAATGAGTATGGAAGCTATGCTCGAGTCCCAACAAAACAAGATCGACTCACAATTTTTCCAAAAACATGATTCATGCTCATCATCTTCAGCTCAAAATAGAAAATCATCAATCCTCAAAATGAGTATGTATGAATCCGAGTAACAATCACAAAATCTGATGGACTCACCTTTTTACTAAAATTTTCAAAACCAACCTTCATACTTATCTTTTCAAGCCCAATCGTAACAAAAAGTTGAACCAATTGATTTGAAAAGCTAATTGAAGTCATGACTCAGGTTCAAATCGCTCATAGTCACGAAATAGATATAATGGTCAAAACTCTCTATTCCCACCCTTAGGCGATTCATGACGTCGCTAACCATTCTGTTAAGACCCAAGAAACATGTTGTTTTAGAAAACAAGATTCAGTTTTAGTATACCAATTTGAACTTGACCAAAATTTAAGTTTTGAGAACCACATTGATATTTTAGCAAGTTATCCCTTTCCCTGAAATTGAATTTAAGCATGAATATGATCCTGAATCTCACTTGGTAATTCAATTCTGCTTCCTGATTCAGTAATGACTCTAGTGTCTTTAACTGATTTTAATCCTTTTCCCGAGTTAGTATTGGATCCTGTGTCAGTCCATCGTGAAATTGAATCACCCATTTTTTATGATCATCATATTGAACTTGACTAATACCATACTTTTGAAAGTCCCATTGACAAATTGGCAAGTTCTCATTTTTATGAAATTAAACTCAATCAAGAATGTCACCCAGATTCTCAAATTTGTGGTCCGGTTCAAATTCTTAAATCAATAATGACTCCTATTTTGTTACCTGACTTGAGTAATATTTTAGAGTCGGTTTTGATTCTCACACCTGTCATTCTTGAATTTGAATCACCAACCTTAGAAAGTCACATTCCGTTGTGAGAAAATGAATGTAGACTAGAATTTTACTTCTTGATTTGGCCTTGCTTCTTGAACCAATCTCGACTCCTGAACCTTTACTTGATTTCAGTCAATTTTTTGAATCGGTATTAGCTCATGTACTTTCTGAGTCTAAATCTATCATTTCATCTTTTCACACTCCATTATGGGACAAAGTGTTGATAATAATGACTCTGAAATTATTTTTAAAATTTGAAAATTAGATGGGAAAATTCCTAATAAAAATCATTCATATATACATCATAATTGTGGGTTATATTAAAGGGGTCTCTGGTGGGTTTCTCCAAACTCCACAATTTTTAGATTTGGTCGCATTTCATGGACCAATCAGACCACCACCAGAACTACCACATTGAGGTGATTTTTTCTTTCCTCTCTATTTGTTTCATGTATACGTACATTCACATGTATTAAGAACAATGCATGAGATAAGTGTGTGAGAGGGACTATTGTGTAGAGTTTTTAGATTTTTCTTTCTTTTTTCACTTCTTTTAGGATATTCTTAGAATTTTTCCTTTTTGTAAAGGATTTTCTAATCTTTAAAAATTTTTTGAACAAGAGACAAAGTTTTAATCTATTTTTTAGAAAATTAAGATGATCTTAAAAATTAAGGAAGTCTTAATTATGACATCTTAAACCTAATCAAAATAATAGATCTTTTAAAATTATAAGCTAAGTAAAGATAGATTGAAAAGATAAAATTGATCCTGAATTTTTACACTTCATGCTTTTTGGGATGAAAACAAAACCTAAAATGTCATAGAGAAAAAAATAAAAAGAAAAATATATCGTATATATGAATAAAAAATCACTTACCTCAAGAAGCATGATTATTCACGCCTAACTGTGGTAAAAAAAACAAACAATATCCGAAGTTTTGTAGACTTGTTTACTCAAGTCCATAAGCCCGAGGGATATTTTCTCATCGGTGCCCTAAGATCTTCTAATTTGGGAGCCATCAGCTAAAAACTCACATTCTGAGTTAGCTAGAAAGCCTAAGAAAACTAAGAGAAGAAGAAAAAAAAGATATATATATATATATATATATATATATATATATATATATATATATATATATATATATATATATTTAAAGCTTGATGGTTAGAGTTGATATCCTAAAATTCTTCACTATCACAAAGTGCGTATTATCTAGATTTTGTGAAAGATCAAATTATTCTATCCAATTTTGAATTCTTACCTTAATTGATGACAAGATCTTGCATATAAGCTAAGTTTAAAGAAGAATAATTTTGGTGGACTTATGATTTTAGATCGCACATATTTTTACAAAAATATTTTGAAAATTTTTCTCTTTCAAAATTTATTTTCAAAACACTTACTTTTATTTTATTTCTTTATAGATTTGTGGGTGCAATCAGCTGAAAAGCTTCAGGAGACAAAACTCCTCCTCTAGGGGAAACTTAAAGGTTTAACGGCTTGTTGCACACGCTCAGTGCAATCATGTCTGGTGTAATAGTATTTGTAGTATAGTTTTTCTTTTTCTTTTTTGCTCTGAACGATCAAGAGATAAGTGTGGGGGTATGATTAGTATCCAATTCTGCATCTACATATTGCAGTCCCTGTTGGATTATGAATAAAATATCGCTTGTCTCCCGTGTTTCGATCTCTTTTGCAGAAAGTCAAGAATAGAGGAGCAAAGGGATAATAAGAGACTAATTAAACCTATTTTTGAGTAATTAAATCAACATTGAATACCATGTAAGGGAGCTTCTAGAAGAACATCTTGGATTCCGTATTTGAAGTTGTATCTAAAGAAATATATGTCCAAATATTGCAAAACCAAATACATACAGAAGGTGATAGAAGTCAGACGAACCACGTGACCAAAATTCAGGGCAATTGACCCTAATTTTGTCGTGGTTCCTTCTAGTTTCTGCAGGAATTTGGTGGGCTCACGTGTTAATCTTCGACGCATGGCATCGTCTCGCCTTCCAGATCCTTCTTTTGCCTATAAAATACTACATTTGAAGGCCAGAAATAGGGCGCCTGAGAGCAGTAGGTAGGATTTCTATCTTCTAGTTATAGAGCAAGATTTTTTTTCTTTTTCTTTTGAATTTTTTTTCTTTCTTTTTAGGTCTTGTACTATAGCTGAGTTGCTTCTTGGGGGGAGGGGAGAGAGAGAGATTGATGTAATAAAGAGTGACAATCTATATAAAGGTGTCTCCTTTCTTCTCTACCGTAATCTTCTCCATCTTCTATATAGTGCTTAGCTAACTTTTCTTCTCATGGCATCTAACTACTAACCACTAACTAGCTAACTTCTTACTTGATAATTCACATGAATCTAATAACCTCTATTAGGCCATGCTTTTGCAAGAGCCATGGAGGGTTCATGATGATGGATTCTAACATTCTAACATTCTAACATCTAACCACTAACAATCTAACTTGCAATGTCTTCATTATTTTATGCTCACCTCTACTTGATTTTGATGATCTAATAGTAGCATGCACCTTATTGTGTGAAATGAATGTGTTTGAATATGAAGAACAATTTCATGTGCCATGCATTGTAATGCTCTGAATCTAAGAATAAGTGATGGCCAAGGATCCATGCGAGGCAACCTATCCCTAAGAGGTTAGCATGTTAGTAGAGCAACTAATAGTTAATAGCCATGAGCTTTCTTTTATTGTTTTCCTTCTTTTTCTTACTTGTTTTAAAAATTATTTTCAAAATCTTTTTATCACTTTCTTTGTTCACCACTTAGTTTCATTTCTCCATCCAAAATTTTCTTCCTTTTCTATTTTGTTTTCAATCACATTTTCCAAATCACTTCTTAAAATTTTTCACTTTGTTTCTTGTTTCTTGTTTTCATTTCATCTCTATTTTTGTGTTTTATTTTACCGATTCTACAACCACTCCTCTATTGTTTTCCACATCGCCGATTTCATCGCCTTCTCTACCTATCACTTTTAGTTTTCTTTTTTTTCTTTTTTTCTTTTTTAATAAAGAAGAACTTGTTAACATAACAGGTGAACGGACTGTTAATGCTTCTATCGCCTCCCGTCCTTATGGATTCGACCCGTTGAGCTAATGCTGTAATGGAAGAATCGAGGGAACATTAGCACATATGCTTTTCATTGAATTTACAAAATACACGTTTTTTAAGTGCTGGTTTTACCCCAATCAATAGGCGCAGGCGTGATTCTCGCAACTGCATGATATGCACGTGTTGATTTGTTATAATGGTTGTGATCTCTGGTGCTGATTAGTTGAGATTGTATGCAGCGAAATTCATCACTATCCATAATTGCTCGCGCTGATAGAAGTGATACACATTATAAACGTGAAGAGGATGGAGCTGCATAACTGTTGGTAGAGATCAAGAATGATCTGTTATTGGAGCTTCAGGTTCGGAACTGAGCCTATGGAATGGGGAGGGCCTCCAAGTGGAGGAGATCCTAAGGTGGACGGATGTGGAGCGAGGACTTCGGAGGGGAGTCTGATGCCTCTCGGAGGGTTGGAGGGTGAGGAACACGTGTCACCATGTTAAACAGGGTCAGATGTTTTTTACCACTACTGATTTCTCCCGTTCTTTCGCTTGTTGGAGCCTGCGAAATGGAAGTCAGAGGAGCGGAGTTGGTAGGAGATCTCTCTATGCCTAAAACTTATTTTGGCATTTGTGGGCAGAGGAGAATTTGGATCATCATTGCAGATCTTTTGGAATCACTGGGTAATCACGCAGCTGGCTAACAGCTGTCATTTCAATTGGTTCAATCCCTTGAAATTTATATTCTACATCCCTTTGAATCTTAGAACCATAATGACTCTGATCGTGGGGGCAGTGGCAGTTGATATCTTACCTTTTCAGTTGAAGAAAATGTCTCGAGATATGGGTTGATTCTTTGAAAATTCAAATCGATAGTGGAGTTTCCCTTCTATCTATAAATAGTGCAATGATCTGTTAAGAGGAGATCATCTCTAAAAAATCATTACTTCAAAGAAACCCTAACTCCCCCAGAGACATGTCTTGTTGCAGCGCTTCTCTTTCCTTTTCATCAGGTGGAGGAAGGAAAAGGGAGGGAGATGGTGGAGGAAACGGAGGCAGGGCTCTTGCTTCTTAGAAGTTTGGTCGGTGCGCCATATTAGATAACGCGAACGACCTGTGGCATCATATTAGGTGACCCAATGGGATGTCATCATTGGGAAGGATTTGGAGACTCCTTTTTTAGGACAAGCAATAGGACGAGAAGACGAGGCAATCCCGATGAGGCATCATCGTTGAATCACTCTCCTTCTGGAGCATTGACATGTCCCTCAGAACACAATTTCATGGTGTGGCATTATCACTGTCTTGTTTTTTGACAGGCCTTGGTCTGGAACTAGGACATCGTTTTAACGGTCTCAGATTTCATTACCTTAACCGTTTGCTTATCCTCGAGTCTGGGAATACAATATCATCTCTTGTCATAAGATCATTCGAAATTTCGGTAGCATCTCCCCAGTAATTTGTCACTTATACAAATATAATATATATTATCAATGGCCTACATGACTTAATATCAATTCCAATAACATATATCAACTAAAATAATTACACACGCAGTCAATAGTAATGTTTCGGCTTGACATCGCCTACTTAGTTTAAAAGAAAACATATTCATACCTTCAAGTCATTTATACCAATACTTATACTAATGAGAAACACCGAATCCATTCCTTTGCCATAATTATCATACAGCTGATATACTCGAGTATATAAGCATAAACAAAACAACGTCTTCATGGATATACATACAAGAGTTTTTAATATTGTCACCACAACATTATTATTACATAATTAAAGTAGGTAAAAAGAGAGGATGTAATGCTTGCGTCTCCAGCACTAGGAATGGATAAGCATTATGCTATGCCTTTATCCTTGTTTTGACCTGAAAAATGATTAATTTATGGAGTGAGCTCGATAACTCAGTGATTGGAGTGTTATATAAAAATTTATCTTTTAAACTGAAGAATGAACATAGAAACTCAAGAATAAACATGAATTACATGATGATGATGATAAGTTTGTTCTTACATTATTCTCGTGTTGTGATGTGATCATATTATAATTATCCAGTATAGAAAAATCAACACACATAGTATCATATTATAACTATCCAATATCAAACAAACAACACACACATATAAGACCATCTTATGTATATCGTAGCAACGTCTTCGCACTCTACCAGTGCAATACGAGTTCCTTCCTCCAATAGTATATAATATAAATATAGTGATACCCCGTCTTCCCCCTTCAGCCCATGCAATACGAGTCCTTTCTTCCAAAAGTATATAATGTATGATATACCTATCTTCCCCCATCCGCCCGTGTAATATGGGTCCTTTCCTCCAAATATATAATTAATGTATGTATGTGTGTGTAAAATATAAATATGCATACATTCACTGACACAACCAATTTCATTTGAACCATATGTCATACACACACATACCAATTCATATTCGAATTCATGGTACTTCGTTTTGGGTTAACCAGTTAACTATTGTTTCTATCAAGATATGATATACATACAAATTGTTCAATCAATACGTATAATGTATGTGCACGTGAACCAATAGTATAGAATACAACTAATACACATTAAGTATGTGAAACATGGATTTACACAAGCTAATATAAATCACATCAAATTAACTGCAATTAAACTGAATTTTATTTGTTAATTTACATGTTAAGGCCTTACCTTTAATTAGTGTAACGAGTTTTTGATTTATTTCTTTATGATTGAGTTAGCGTAATTAACATGTCCAATTGGTATAGGACTCTACTTACCTCTAAGTTAGGCCTCCTACTCACGTACTCCATGAGTACCGACACTTATTCTTTGCTTCCCCTGATTCCTAACGCACACAATACACGTATATTTATATCAATTTAGAAATATATCCATCTAATTTAGCATCCAACCAAGAATAGGATTTTACCTCCGTCTTTAATTATTTGCCGATCACCACCACTTCTCAACTCTCAGTTCCAATTCCTATAATTATACGCATATTTCAAAATTTTGAAGCAATTTAATTTAATTAATTAGATTTGTTTATACTTACACCTCGAATTAGATTTTCCCACACAACCCTACACTTCTCTCTTTCTCACCACCTCCACCTTCTCTTGGAGGTGGCTGCACCACCCTCGAAAGCCTTATCACGCCCACTGATGACAGTCACCTCCTTTCAGCCTATTAGGCCATGCAGCGCTCTGGTGGAGCGTGTCCTGGTGCTGGCCTCCCTCTACAACTGTCGTAGTTGCTTGAATCAACCTGAGAAGAAACGGGAAGAGGGAGAGGGAGAGAGACAGAAAGAGAGATTGAGAGGGAGAGAGCAATGGGATGATGGGTGAGTGAGATTGAGGGAGAGATGGGTGTGGGATGAGCTGCAGGATGAAATGAGGGATTTAGAGAGGAATAAGGTTTTATATTTTTAATTTTTAAAAAATGAAAAATCTGCAATTTTTCTACCTTGCCACCTCAGCCAACCCCAAATCCAACCTCATCTCCACCCTCCACCTCACATCCAAATTCCAAGATCCCATCTCCACCTTCCATTCTTTCACTCACTTATTTTTACAATTTTAGTTATTTTTTTTTCTTTTTGGTAATTTTCATGAATACCTCTATACTGGTGTGTGTATGTGTGTATCCATAACCTCATATACTCATCAAATTATACTTGATCTTTAATTAGATATACAATTTCTTTTAGTTCAATTTATTTTCCATATTTATCAAACACATGTTTATGTATTTTTGGGTATGTAATTGTTATATACACATATATACTTCTTTCTACTTATATACCAACATTCATTTTTTTATACGTCATCGCCCTGATCACCGTATTTAGGATTATCGCCTTTAGTTATATGATAATTGTGGAATAAGCAGGGTAATAAAAATACGAGTATTATAGTTGTTGTTGCTTTTAAGGGCTTCTTTGAGGTCCATCTCATTCTTCTTACAAAGGCATGGCGACATGCGGTTTAAGATTTCCTGTTTAGGAGACATGGCATGATGAAGATGGATGCCGACCTTTGAGTGACGTCTCTCGATGGACCAATTTGTGTTGATCAGTAACGAAGGTCTGTTAATGATGGCAGGACAAGTTCTTGAATCCGTATCTCCTGTATTTCTTTTCCTCAGTGTAAACACATAAATGTAAAATTATTTCATGTATGACATTCGTTAGAAGTAACATAATGAATTATATTGGAATATTTTTCGGAACGGAAATTGGTTGTGTAATGTTTGGATCTTGCCTAGTTTATATTTTACGGAATAATCATAGCTTTTTGGAAGCTTGACTTCCTGGTGGCAAGAAAGGAACCTGTAGGCAATGTTTAGTTACCATCTCCAGAGAGGAGTCCCATCTAGGAATGTACAAACCTAGGACTTCGAGTGAGGAGGGAACCTCAGCTACGGAGTTGGACTGGCAAAGGGGAACTGCCGGTTGTTCTTTCGGATGGCTGTGCCCAATTAAGGGGGTGAGCTAGAGTGAACCTGTAGGCAGATGTTCGCGTTATCGTTTTCAAGTGGGGATCCCATCTTGGAACGTACAAATATGGGACTCCGAGTGAGGAGTGAACCTTAGCTACGGAGTTAGGCTGGTAAGGGGGAACTGTCAGTGTTTCTGGTAGTGTCAGACTCCAAGCGGGGTACAATCCCACAACTGAGGGTTTCTCTCGCCCGTAGGTAGGTGAGAGGGAGCTTGTAAGCTGGTGTAGGCTATCAAAAAATTACTACGGACAAAGCCTCAGACGCGAACCTCCCAGATGCGGAGATAGCTTCCAGCCTCAGACGCGAACCTCCCAGACGCGAACTTCCCAGACACAGAACTTGTGTTCCAATGTCAAACGCGGAGGTCGCCAGACGCGGACCTCGCATCCTTTGTCAGACGCGAAAGTTGTCAGACGCGAAGGTCGCGTTTCAACTCAGACGCGAGCCTGAGCAGCTCCGCGTTCTAACATAGACGCGAGCCTGTGAGCTCCGCGTCTCAACATTAAAGCGAGGTTCGCGTCCAGCACGAGACCCGCATTTCTGCTATAACTGACAGTCACGAACTTAATCAGTTACACCCCATTTTCTCTCCACTTAATAGGGAATAACTTCCCATTATGGAGAGATTTAAGGGGTTGGTTACACCCCAATTCCTCTATAAATAGCGATGAATAGCTAGAGAAGAAAGAGGACCGCAGGGGGGTTTTGGAAGGAGACCTCTCTAAAGGACTGTAGGGGGTTTTGGAAGGAGACCTCTCTAAGGGACCCAGAGGGAGAGGACCTCTTCTAAAAGGGCTGAGGAGGAGAGTCCGGATGGAGGAATCCAAGAAGCCATGGGCAGAGGAGGAGAGCTACCTCAGAAGAGTTCGACCTCGAAGTTCTTGTAGCCTGAGAAGAGTTCAACTCTTTCTGTTAACTTGCTAAGTTCAAGTTCTTTAAATCTCTTTGAGATTCCATTACTGATAGGAGCTGTGCTACTACACCAGTAGATCCAAAGAGAGGATCCACAAAGAAACTTGACGTTCGGCCAGTCAACGGAGAACAAGACTCACTCTCCACCGCCACATGAAGAACACAGCATTAAATAAAGAGGAGAATCAATACTGAGATTCCCTCTCTTTTGTAATCGGATGGTATCCGTTGTAATCTTCTATTCAATTAAAAGAATTTTGTAATTGTGATTTTCCGACGCGTACAAGAGATGGCGACTCTGCTGGGGAAATTTTGTCATTCTCAACCAACGAGAAAGTAGTGGCGCAAGCCGACGTCGGATGCTTGGATCCACAGTCGAATCTCTTATGATCGAATTCGACCAAGAGAAGTTGAACTCCCCTAAAGCTTCGGGAGTCTCCCGTGGAGACAACGTGGTCAGCCCCAACGTCTCTTCAGAGACCCACACCATGACCCACGGTTAAGATAGCAATAGAGACCAATCCCTCCTCCATCCTTTTATCAAGGCACTTCCAGTTTCGGATGCCAGGGATTCTCAACAACCTCGGCGACTCAATCGGAATACCGAGAGACGGCGAAGGTATTGCACTCATGGTCAGCAGACAGGAGTGGCTGCAACAGCATATGTGGCCCGCATCAATGTCTCCTACGAGACCCGTGAGGCTAATGATGATGAAGGCAAATCTCGCCGCAAAACTCCTCCAAGGCTCAGCAAATCCAATTTGTTGGGGGTTCGCATCAACTCCTGTGAGCCAAACGGATTGCTGATCTTCGACAAAGACGCCAAGTTCACCATCAGCAAACAGAGCTCGCTTTCACCCTCGCATTTCGGCACCAAAAGCGAAGTTCGCTTTCAGCCCCGCATTTCTGCAACAAAACGCGATGCTCACGTTCACGAGCTGCGCGTTTCGGTGCCAAAATGTGAAGTTCGCGTCTAGCCTCAAGCTGTGCCAAAACGCGAGAACGCGCGACCTACGTTCAGCCCAAGGCCGCGCCAGGACATGACCTTAGCGTGCGAGAATCGCTGAGAGTGTTAAAAGATGACCTTCGCGTTTTTATTCAAAAGCGCAAGACATGCGTTTAGCAGGAGGCTACGCCAGAATGAGATCATCGCGTTTTACTTCAGAAACGCGAGGTTCGCGTTCAGCCCCAAGAGGCCATGTTTAAATATGAACTGAGAAGCTCTCATCCCATGGGTGCGAGCAGTTCATCTCGGCGGTGTTCTTTGATTGTCACTACAACTTTCAGATGACTGAGCTGTCAGTTTTTAGTGTGTAAGACTTCAAATTCAAACTCCCCCAAGAGACGCAGACCTCGTGTTCTAATATCAGACGCGGAGGTCGCCAGACGCGGACCTCGCGTCCTTTCTCAGTCAAACACGGAGGTCGCCATATGCGGACCTCGCGTTCCAATATTAGACGCGGAGGTCGCCAGACGCGGACCTCGTGTCCTTTCTCAATCAAACACGGAAGTCGCCAGACACGGACCTCACGTCCTTTCTCTGACGTGAAAACACGAGCCTGAGTAGAAGGTTTGCTAAAAAACTTGAGGGACTTGGTCCCATCCTCTCCTCCAAAATCTCCTACCAATTCTCACCCACAGAAGGTAAGGCCACAAAAATACCTATATTCATTCCTCCAATGAAATGAACTGGGATTTGTCATGTTAATAATAAACCTCTGACAAATCAGATTTTTCAATCCCCAGTGGATTCTGTCAAGTTAATATTAAACCTCTGACAATGAAACTCGTTAAAAATCTTCGCTGTTATATTGATACTACACTTCTAACAGCGAATTTTACATACCTCTAGGAAATCAATGATTGTCACATTAATATTAAACCTCTGACAGTTCATTTTAAAATTCCCACCAAAATCCCCTACCAATTCTCTTCTATAGAGTGGTAGGTTCACAAATACAATCATTGTTAAGTTTAATATCAAATCTCTGACAATGAAAAGTTTCAATACTACCCAGCGAGTATAAGCTTCACTTGTCGCTCCTCTACATGGAGTCACAAATCAACTAAATTGTCAAGTTAACATTACACCTCTGACATTCCAAACTTCACTTGTCAATTGTCATCAATAGAATGACAAGTCCTCAAATTGCTCATATCGCAAACCAACTACTGTCATGTTAATATTACACCTCTGACAAACTACTGTTATGTTAACACTACACCTCTAACAGTGATTGAGTTGCTGCCAAGTTTCAATATTAAACCTCTGACAGTCACTTTTCCTCATGCTTCCTTATCGAAGCTGACATGAGCGATGCTAAGTTTAACATTACACCTCTAGCATCTAGGTCATTGCTAAGTTCAACAATACACCTATGACAATGACTTTCCCTCGAACTTCCGTATCAGAGTCGAGATGACCAATGCTAAGTTTAACATCACACCTCTAGCATTACCTCTACTGTCAAGTTTAACACCACCTATGACAGTGATATCTTCAATCTCCCCAATGAAACTGAAGTTCTTATGGAGCTAAGTTAACAGTACACCTCTAGCTCACATCCTTGTCAAGTTAATATCACACCTCTGACAAGATTCAATCTGATCCGTTAAGTTAATATCACACCTCTGACGGTAAAGAAATATTTAGATCCCCGACGGGTCTAGTCTTACTTGTCATTCTCTTCAATAGAATGACAGGTCCACTTAAATTTCTTAAATCACAAAATCTCATTACTGTTATGTTAAACATTACACCTCCAACAGTAAATCTTTATTTTCTAGGGAAATCAATATTTGTCCAGTTAACAATTACCTCTGACAACTCATTCCCTAAAATCCCTTCCAAAATCTCTTACCAATTCCCATCCATGGAATTGTAGGACCACAAAAAGCCTGTGACTATTTTTCTAGTGAAATAATCACAGATCAAACATGTTAACTTAACATTATACCTCTGACATATTCACTGTTAAGTTAACATTAAACCTCTAACAGTGATTTCCCTCAATTTTTCCGGTGGAATAAATTACAAATTGAACCTGTCATGTTAACATCACACCTCTGACAGTAATACTTTGATGTATCCCAGGGGGTAAAACTTCACTTGTCAATTCTCCTCAATAGAATGACAAGTCTACTCAAAATACTGTTATGTTCAAAATCACACCTCTAACAGTAGACAAATTCCGGTCAAGTTAATATCACACCTCTGACCAAACTTGCTCAAATCGCAAGACAAATTCCGGTCAAGTTAACATCACACCTCTGACCAAAATTTCAACTTGTCAGTCCTCTTCAATAGGATGGCGAGTCTACCAAACTGCGCAGATCGCAGAATCTCTCGGTCAAGTTAATACTACACTTCTGGCCAAAGTTGCTCATATCATAAAATCAATCGCTGTTAAGTTAACATTACACCTATGACAGTGATCTCGATTTTCTCCGTGAAATGAGATCTTTCAAAGCTAAGTTAAACATCACACCTCTAGCATATATTTCATTGTTAAGTTAACATTACACCTATGACAATGATCTTCTCTAAACTTTCTCAGTGAAAATGAGACTTTCGTGGTACTAAGTTAATATCACACCTTTAGCACACATCTTTGTCAAGTGAATATCACACCTTTGACAATTAAATTTGCTCAAATTGTAAATCCAAACTCGTCACGTTAACATTACACCTCTGACGGTAAAAAAAACTCCATGGATCTTCAACAAATCCAATCCCACTTGTCATTCTCTTCAACAGAATGACAGGTCCACTTAAATTACGTAAATCACAAAATCAATCATTGTTATGTTAATATCATACCTCTGACAGCAAACTTTCATTCCCAGCAGAGTTCTAAGCATGTTAACACTAAACCTCTGACGATAGACTCTGGTATAATCCCCAGCGGATCAAATTCCACTTGTTATTCTTAACAATAGAATAGCAAGTCCACAAAACTTGTTCAAAACACAAGTCCAGATTTCACTGTCAAGTTAACATCACACCTCTGACAGTAACCTTCTCAATTCCCCCAGTAGAGCTATTTAATTTGCTAAGTTAACATCTCTGGCAATTAAAACTCTTCCAAAGAAGCTTTGAGCGTTACCTTCACGTCTCATGTATAGAGCTGCGACTCAACGAACTTAAGAGTCGAGTCTCATCAGCAAATAAAGGTTACGTCTCTATAGTAATTGAGAGCTGCGTCTCTACAACAATTGAGAGTCGCGTCTCAACTTTGATGAAGTATGCGTCTACACTTGATCAGTGTGCCAGAACCGCGTCTGTGAGAGCTGCGTCTTCTCCCCCCTAATATAAAGAGTATGTCTCTGCTACTGCAATCAGTTCAACAGTATACTGGCAAAGGCAATTGACAACTCCACCAGTTCAACAGTATACCGACAATCAAATTACAAACGATCTGTCTTGGAGGCTTCAAGCAGTTCAATAGTATACTCAGGAAGACCAGAACTCAGAAAAGATCAAGCTCGAGACCGCCTCTCAGAAGAATGCCAGTCTGATTACAGGATGTTTCGATTCAACTAAAGTCCAAAGTATTCCAAAATCCGTCTCAGTCAACCACGGAATATCGAAAACTTTGGAGGGGGTTCTGTAGGCTATCAAAAATTACTACGGACAAAGCCTCAGACGCGAACCTCCCAGATGCGGAGATAGCTTCCAGCCTCAGACGCGAACCTCCCAGACGCGAACTTCCCAGACGCAGACCTTGCGTTCCAATGTCAAACGCGAAGGTCGCCAGACGCGGACCTCGTATCCTTTGTTAGACGCGAAAGTCGTCAGACGCGAAGGTCGCGTTTCAACTCAAACGCGAGCCTGAGCAGCTCCGCGTTCTAACACAGACGCGAGCCTGTGAGCTCCGCGTCTCAACATCAAAGCGAGGTCCACGTCCAGCTCGAGACCCGCATTTCTGCTATAACTGACAGTCACGAGCTTAGTCAGTTACACCCCATTTTCTCTCCATATAATAGGGAATAACTTCCCATTATGGAGAGATTTAAGGGGTTGGTTACACCCCAATTCCTCTATAAATAGCGATGAATAGCTAGAGAAGAAAGAGGACCGCAGGGGGGGTTTTGGAAGGAGACCTCTCTAAAGGATCGCAGGGGGTTTTGGAAGGAGACCTCTCTAAAGGACCGTAGGGGGATTTTGGAAGGAGACCTCTCTAAGGGACCCGCGATGAGGGGACCTCTTCTAAAAGGGTTGAGGAGGAGAGTCGCGATGGAGGAATCCAAGAAGCCATGGGCAGAGGAGGAGAGCTACCTCAGCAAAGTTCGACCTCGAAGCTCTTGTAGCCTGAGAAGAGTTCAACTCTTTCTGTTAACTTGCTAAGTTCAAGTTCTTTAGATCTCTTTGAGATTCCATTACTGATAGGAGCTGTGCTACTCCACCAGTAGATCAAAAGAGAGGATCCACAAAGAAACTTGATGTTCGACCGGTCAACGGAGAACAAGACTCACTCTCTACCGCCACATGAAGAACCCACATCATTAAATAAAGAGGAGAATCAACACTGAGATTCTCTCTCTTTTGTAATCGGATGGTATCCGTTGTAATCTTCTATTCAATTAAAAGAATTTTGCAATTGTGATTTTTCGACGCGTACAGCTGGTACCTAGTGATCCCTCATAATGTGATCTCCAAATGGATCCCTTTGCCTCCCATAGGATGGCGAAGGGCGTGCCTTAAAGACGGTATCAAATTCCTCCGCCTCCCATAGGATGACGGAGGGCTCGTCTCAAGGACAATTCTGATTCTCCCACCTCCTGTAGGTTGATGGAGTGCTCGCTCAAAGACGGTTCGCATTCATCCACCTCCCGTAGGAGGACGGAGGGCTCACCGTGGTGCTGCATCTTTGCCTTTTTGATTTGCTTTTGCACAAGCTTATTGATGGTTCAGATGCAAGGAAACTCTTCGGTCTTTCTCTGAGTCTGACTGTGCTGATCCCTCGTATGGGGATGTGATGAGCCAGATTCATTGTCGGATCAATTTTTCAGTGTAGGGAGGCTAACCCGGATAGCCTTCGGTTCCAGATGGGTTCACCAAGTCGGGTCATCACCGCAGTGGGTGTAACTGGCTGCTGAGGCTAACCCTATATGGCCTGGAGGGTCGTGATCTAGGCTAGGAGTCGATCATTGAGCAGCTTCAATGCTTCTCACTCGCGGGCAACATTCTCACGATCGAGATTCGCTTACTCTCGCTCGCAATCAGTCAGGGCTCATTACTTTACCATCTCCTCCTTCATGTCGGCAAATATTTAGAGGAGCTAGCCATCGTACAGAGTGAAATAACCTAGAGGAGGTGAATAGGTCACTAGCTAATCTAATGATGAATGATACGAAATTAAAAATAAATTACAACACACTTGATATAACCAAAGAGTGTAGCTGAATTTTCGGTGAAGGGTCTGGACTATCTCCTCTAGATTCCTCCAAATAAGAGTTGAGGTGCTATTTGAAGCTCTCTTGGTTGAACAAAAGTATGGCACACAAACATTACCAAGCATATAAGTATTATATGACCAATATGAATCAATGCAAGGTAAAATATAAGAGAGAGAGTTAAGAGATAGTGGATCAATCACAAACACAAAGATATGTTTCGAGATTTGAGCCACTGCTCTACGTCCCCGCCTTCACACAGAAGGATTTTCACTATATCGTCCACACAGGACTTCTCACATAGGGAACCTCCATTGAGGATTTGGGTAATACAATCTTGGAGTACACAACTCCTCTCTCAATCAACAACAATAAGGCACAACACAAATCACCTCTACACTTAGAGGGATGAACACTTAGCTAAACAACAATCAACCTCACAATAGAGGGATAAGTCTCAAAGCCTAACACCACCACAATCACCTCTACACTTAAAGGGATATTAACACAACCAAATACAAGCTCCACAATCACCTCTCTTTAGAGGGATATCACAAAGTAAAGAAGGTTACAATACTTGGTGGTCTCCACAATCACAAACCAATTTTTCTCACAAAACAAAATCCTAATAGACAGGATAGATATGATAGCTCAAGTATAAGAAAATAAAGAGTTTGAAAATCTAAATCACAAAGAAAATACTTGAGAAAACTTCTAGGATTAAACATAAATGAAGAACAAAATAATTCCCAAAGACTTCTCTTTTTCTTTGAATTTTTGAACCCTTTTTAAAACAAATAAAGATGAAATCTTTTTGGCCCTAAACTCTTTTAAAAACTTCTTGTTAAACACTTAGAAAGATAGGAATTTTTGCTCTCTAAAATATAGCTAAAACAGCTCAAGAGGATGGGTATTTATACCCTCTAAAAATTCTGCCCGTTGGCAGCTAGGAAAGGTCAGAAATGACCTTCCGGTCGACCGCTCGGTCGATCGGCTAACGGTCATTTTTATGACCGTTGAGCCACCGATCGACCGCTCGGTCGACCGCCAGGTCGACCGGGCCATTTCCAGAGAGCAAATGCTCTTTGCGGTCGACCGGCCTTCCAGCTTGTGCACGTCTGTGTACATCAGTTGACCGACGTCTATCTCGGTCGACCATCCAGTCGATTGGCAGACAGCCAGGACAAACTTTAAGGGATTAAAAACTTGTTTTTTTGCCTTCTAAAAATCCCATAAAATGCACATAAGTACATCAGTTGACCGACGTCTATCTCGGTCGACCATCCAGTCGATTAGCAGACAGCCAGGACAAACTTTAAGGGATTAAAAACTTGTCTTTTTGCCTTCTAAAAAATCCCATAAAATGCACATAAATTTCACAAAAACAAATTCTTTTAGGATCTTTGAAATACAAATATGTGTGACTAAAATTCAACACATATTATAAACTATTTGAACCATTTTTGTGATATGAAAATTTGCCTTTAAACCAAACTCGGTATTTTTCAAAAGCTTGGATTTTGAAATAGAAAACCGTTTTCTCCAAAACTCATGTAAATACAAAAATATGATATTGAAATAATTTTGAAGCATATTATATATTGATAGAATCCAATATTCATAAAGAATATATATATTTATGTTTTGGACTAGAAATCCAAAACCGGTTAAACTGAAAATCAAAACCAATAAACTTTAAACTTGTGCATGTATGTGAACTTGAGCATATCAACACTATCTAATCTTTACATAAGATCTAAACAATCTAAACTAAATAAACCGAGGTCTTCTTATCTCCAAGCCGACTCGATCCAAATACGATCCAATGAGCTTGACTCCAACCGAGTACTAGATGCGATCTTGACGCTCGGGCTCTGAATCAACATGTGAAAGCTCTAAAACTCCTTTATTGAAGCTAATCACCTACTAATATCTTGATCAAAAATCTGAAACTAAATATCACAAGATTATTAGTAAACTATAACTATATGAGTAATTATCATCAAAACTAGAGTGATGAGCCTCTGGGCCAACAATCTCCCCCTTTTGATGATGACAAAACTCATGAAGTTATAAATGTATGGATTAAAGTTAAGCTTCATAGAAGCTCTCCCTTAACTCATGCATAGCAATAAATAATAAAGATATTCAATATATGCATAAAATAAATAACACATATTAACATATATGCTTTGATACCAATTGAAAACAAAACATATATGCTCTTATATCATTGAAAAAATTAAACATGCATACAGATGACATTAATATGTATATATAAAACTCTTAATTTCTCTCCCCCTTTTTGTCAATCATCAACAAAGGGGCATAAATAAACTCAAAAATAATTTTCTTCCTTTTGGTCAAATCAAATAAGAAGGATGTACATGCGATATACATTCATGAAGGAGAAACGTAAAGTTAACTCCTCCTACATACATGCATTACATGAAAAAGAGATGACTAAACCCTAATCACATAACGCATAATATACAATATATAAAAGGAGATGTGAAGCTCCCTCTACACGCGTGTACTACATACCAAAGAGAGGTCAATCACGTCAATTGAAGTATACTTAACATGAATCTATATAAAGAGAAGATGATAAGCTTCCCTTACATATAAGGAATACAAATCAAAACTATGTGATACCAATTGAAAAATATATCAATATGTGATAAAGGTATACATCGAAACATTATGATACCAATTATGATACCAATGAAAAATAAACAAAACATTTTTAAGATACCAATTGAAAGTAAACAAAATTTTTAAGATACCAAAAGATGCCAATTGAAAATATCTTGATATCAATTTAAAATATCTTGTAAATCTTTGATACTATAAAAAATGAAACATTGTATGTTTGATACCAATTGAAGTATATATATTTGGAAATCTTGATACCAAATGAAAGTAACAACCAATTTGAAAGTAAAAACCAAATTGTTTTAGGTAAACATAACTTATATCAATATAGATACCAATTTAAAATGAAACATGATACCAATATTGAAAATGTTAGCATATATCAAAATAAAGTATTTTTCATTATAAAGAATGGGAATAAGATATCAATTAAAAATAAACTCGATTGAAAGATACCAACTGAAAGATAAAACATGAATTTTCACCCCCTTTATGAAATACCAATAAAAATAATGTATAAGCTTATATAAGATACCACTTGAAGAATAATTGACATTAAGGAGTAATTAAGTTTAGCATAAACAAAATTTGTGCTTAAAAATGTAAATTTATTGTAAGCACAATCAAATCACATATACGTATGAAAATGTAAATATCAATCGAAATTGATACTATTTGAAGTTTGAAGCATACATATATAGAAAAATATGAGTATACAAACATGAAAATATCAATTGAGATACCAATTGAAAATACAATGAGGATCAAGTGTATAACTCATAATTACTTTCCTTTCATGCACAAGTTTAAATAGGTTTTCAATTTGAGCATACAAGGCATGGTCACCCATCCGTTCGCCTTTTGATGGAAGGGGTTTTCAAAAAAATAGGATTTAAAAATAATATAACATGTTTGAAAACTCTTCCAAAATGAAGAAATACGTAACTAGTTTTATGATAAACTTGAAAACTAGTACGAAATCCTTCAAGTAAGAAATAAAATAAGTATATATCCATGAAAACATGAAAATCACTCAACAATTGACACTCAATGTATATAAAGCATATATAAAGCTCACGAAAATAAAATTATGAGTAAATAAGAATAATGTGAGTGCAAGAGTCATGTAATCAATAAAATCATGAAAATAGGCGATGAAGCTCAATATGAATTTTTTTATAAATATGAAAACATGAAAATTTAATTTTCACCAACTAATTCAAACTTCAAGGCATATGTATGTTATGTCTAAACTAGAGGTATACATACATATCAAAACACAATTGAGTCCATAAAATTTTTTTACATGAAACGCAAATGACTCAAGGGTATACATGTATATCTAATAATTTTAGACAAAATTAATATATACATAAAGCTAAACACGTATCTATGAAAAACATGTCCAAAAATAGGGAATACAAGTTGAAATGTGAGAATCATCAAAACTAGGTTATACTAGTACATCTAATGGGTACAAATGAGCATTAAGAACAAACATATAATAATCAATTTGTACCCCACTAGTTGTACAAGTATATACACAAGTCTTAATGAAGACTACATCTAAACATGTAATCAAAACATGAAGCATAAAATTAAACATAATCAATATGATCATTATGTAAATGCACATGTTTTAGAGTTATGATATACACAATAGCTAAAGTATAGTGAGAACACAAAATATAGATCTATGTGAATATGGGTATATCTCAATTACTAATCATGTATGTCATAAGTCTAATTATCATGACATATAACATATTGAGCATTAAAACATGACATGCTAAAATCAATAATATGAAAGTATGTAAGCATAAATAAAGAGTTAGAGATAGTTACCAAAACCATTTGGGACTACTCTCTAAATCTCCAAACCATGGAGCTCCTCCCACCAAACCCCTTGAAAGTGATGCATCCAAAAGTATTATCATATAGCTCGGACGCATTCACCTCAAGGCACCAATGCTCTTACGTTAAGCGAGAGCCCATACCTACATCAAATACAATAAGGGTAGATTTTGGTACCAAAACTCTATTGGGTCCATGGGGGTTAGCACCTTTCCTAACCCAAACAAACTTATTTGTAAAATTTACATTAAGTACTCTATCATAACAAAACTTTGCAAAGTGGCCCTTACGTCCACAATGTGTACAAGTGTACACATGAGCATATCTAGTGTCATATGTGTGAACATGAGAAGTATGTGCATGCCGTGTATGGTGTGCATGCATATATATAGAACTTGTTTCTTTCGAAACATGGATTCCAACCGTGTGTAGTTCATGGCACATTGGCTAAAAGTGAAGCCTAAACAATCAACACTCTTCTTTAAAACATATATATCATGTTTAATCATGGAACAAGAGGTGGAGCATGCTATAGTAACACTAGATGGTGAAGCTATACTAGCATGGCAAACATATGAGTTCAAATCATTTTTCAAAGATTTATTTTCATTAGAAATCAAATCTAATTGCTTTGAAATAGAAATAATTTTGTTTTTTAAAGAATTATTTTCTTTAAAACAAAAATAAGTTTTGAAGATAGAACTTTATTTTTCTTCAAAACTTCATCACAATTATTTTTATCTTTTAAGATTTTGTTTTCATTTAAGGCAAGATCAAGTTGGGATTTCAATGAGTCTCTTTCATTTGAAATCTCATCCCTTTCTTGCGAAGCCATGTTAAGTTTAGAAAACAAATTCTTATTATCTTCTTTTAGTTTAAAACTTTTCTTTTTTAAGAGTTGATATTTTTCTAATAGATTTTCACAAACAAGAGATAGTTCTTCATTTAATGCGTCGGTATCAACATAATCATCACTACAAGAAAACTACCACAATCATCCAGATGGGTATCTGAGTTTACCTCAAGGGAGTCCTTCTCTTGGATCATATAATAATGTTGGTCGGACTCATCTCCACTAGATTCCTTCTCCACAATGTTTGTCGTTTGAAGCTTTAGAGAGGTCAAGGTGTTCCACACTGTAAAAGTTGAATCACAATGAGAAATCATGGACAAATACTCTTTCCTTAATGTTTGTCTAAGTGCCATTAGGGCTTGTGCATTGGCCTCTATATGCTTGCTATCACCAAAATAAGATTTCTTGGTAGCGGCAACGTAAACATGCATTTCTAGAGTTATTAGGTACATACTCATCTTAATCTTCCATATATTGATGTTAGAAACATCAAATATAGGAATCCAAGAGCGTGTAAACAATATCGTGATTAGTTAAAATGAGGATCTTTAACTCTAGGTTGTTAGACCCAATTCAAGAGCACCAAGCTCTATACCAAAAGTACACCTAGAGGGGAGGTGAATAGGTGTAAGGCTAATCTAATGACAAATGATACGGAATTAAAAACAAATTGCAATACACTTAGTGTAACCAAAGAGTGTATCTGAATTTTCGGTGAAGGGCTCTGTACTATCTCCTCTAGATTCCTCTAAATAAGAGTTGAGGTGCTATTTGAAGCTCTCTTGGTTGAACACAAGTATGACACACAAATACTACCAGGCATATAAGTATGATATGAACAATATGAATCAATGCAGGTAAAATATAAGAGAGAGAGAGAGTTAAGAGATAGTGGATCAATCGCGAATACAAAGATATGTTTCGAGATTCGAACCACTGCTCTACGTCCCCGCCTTCACACAAAAGGATTTTCACTATCCCACATAGGGAACCTCCACTGAGGATTTGAGAATACAATCTTGGAGTACACAACTCCTCTCTCAATCAACAACAACCTCTACACTTAGAGGCAAGGCACAACACAAATAACCTCTACACTTAGAGGGATGGGCACTTAGCCAAACAACAATCAACCTCATAATAGAGGGATAAGGCTCAAAGCCTAACACCACCACAATCATCTCTACACTTAAAGGGAGACCAATACAACCAAATATAATCTCCACAATCACCTCTCACTAGAAGGATATCACAAGTAAAGAAGGTTACAACACTTGGTGGTCTCCACAACCACAAACCAATTTTTCTCACAAAATAAGATCCTAATAGATAGGATAGATATAATAGCTCAAGTGTGAGAAAATAAAGAGTTTAAAAATCAAAATCACAAAGAAATACTTGGGAAAACTTCTAGAATTAAATAGAAATGAAGAGCAAAACAATTCCCAAAGACTTCTCTTTTTCTTTGAATTTTTCAACCCTTTTTAAAATAAATAAAATGAAATCTTTTGGTCCAAACTCTTTTAAAAACTTGCTGTTAAATACTTAGAAAGATAGGAATTTTTGCTCTCAAAAAACTTAGCTAAAACAGCTCAAGAGGATGGGTATTTATACCCTCCAAAAATTCTGCCCGTTGGCAGCCAGGAAAGGTCAGAAATGACCTTCTGGTCGACCACACGGTCGACCGGCCAACAGTTATTTTTATGACTGTTGAGCCACCGGTCGACCGCCCCGTCGACCGGAGCCTGGAAATAGAGAGCAACAGCTCTCTGCCGGTCGACCGCCCGGTCGACCGGGGCCATTTTCAGAGATCAGATGCTCTCTGGCAGTCGACCGGCCTTCCAGTCAATTGGCTTGTGCATGTCTATGCATATCGGTCGACCGGGACCGATCGATCGACGTCTACCTCGGTCGTGGCAAACAACCAGGACAAATTTTAAGGGATTAAAAACTTATCTTTTTGCCTTCTAAAAAATCCCATAAAATACACATAAATTTCATAAAAATAAGTTCTTTTATGATCTTTGAAATTCAAATATGTGTGACTAAAATTTAACACATTTTATAAACTATTTGAACCATTTTTGTGATATGGAAATTTACCTTTAAACCAAACTCGGTATTTTCCAAAAACTTGGATTTTGAAATAGAAAACCGTTTTCCTCCAAAACTCATGTAAATACAAAAATATGATATTGTAAAAACCTTGAAGCATATTGTATATGGATAGAATCTAATATACATAAAAGATATATATATATATCTATGTTTTTGACTAGAAATCTAAAACTGGTTAAGCCGAAAATCAAAACTAATAAATTTTAAACTTGTGTGTGTATGTGAACTTGAGCATATCAACACTATCTAATCTTTACATAAATCTAAACAATCTAAATTAAATAAACCGAGATCTTCTTGTCTCTAAGCCGACTCGATCCAAACACGATCCAACGAGCTTAACTTCAACCAAGTACTAGATGCGATCTTGACGCTTGAGCTCTCAATCAAAATGTGAAAGCTCCAAAACTCCTTTGTTGAAGCTAATCACCTACTAATATCTTGATCAAAAATCTGAAACTAAATATCTTAAGATTTTTAGTAAACTATAACTACATGAGTTAATCATCATCAAAACTAGAGTGATGGGCCTCTGGCGGCCAACACAGAGATGGTGAGCGGACATCACTAATTTTCCCCTGTGGTGATGTGGAGGAGTCTTCGGCGATGAGGCTGGGATTCGAGTGTTTTAGGGATTTGAGCCCCCGGCAATGAAATTTTGAATTTTCCCTTGGAGGTATTCTCGTTGCCACTAGTCGGCTATTTTTTTGGCGCCATAGTAATCTGGAGGGGAAGAGATCTTAAGTGAGAATTCATGCTCTCAATGAAACCCCAATCTGTGGTATTAGATTTTCTATAGAAGATCCCTGACCACAGACAAGAGAGCACTCCTTTCACCATTAATGGGTACTGGCCAGAGCACAAAGATAATAGAGCAGCCTATATTGTTTGATTAGGAGCACCAGTGGGGATCGGCCGAATGTCCTCAGGCGTGAAAATTAGTAGTCGATTTTGAGGAAGGTATGGAAAAGAATGGAGATAATGGCCAGCAAAGGAAAATTGCTAGCATGGTCTGAGTTAACAGAGAGGAACTGCTAGTATATTGAGACGATAGACTGACAGAGGGAAACTATCAGTCATGATCTTCAGGGTGTTGGTATGGTATGTGCTCTTGATAGTAAAAGGAGTCCCCCTTTCTCCTCTTAAGGTAGAAGAGACTTTATATTTGACTGTGGTAGTCAGCATGGAGGTAGGTAGGTACGGACGAGAATCCCACAACTGCACGATTTGCATATGTTGATTTGTTGTAATAGTCATGGTCATCGCGCTGGTTAGTTGGAATTGCATGTAAGAAAATCCTCTACTATCCATAATTGCTCACGCTGATAGGGGTGTTACACGTTATGAACGTGAGGGAGGATGAAATTGCATAACTGTCGGCTGAGATCAAGGATGATCAATTGTTGAGATTCAGGTTCGGAGCTGAAACCTTCAGAATGGAGAGGGCCTCGGAGTGGATAAAACCCTGAGGAGGTCGGATATGGAGTAAGGACTTCAGAGGAGAGCTCTGATGCCTCTCGGAGAGTTGGAGGATGAGGAACGCGTGTCGCTATCTTGGACAGAGTTAGATTTTTGACTACTGCAGTAAGAAATATATGTGTTACATAACATATAAGTGTGTAATGAAAGCCGTTGGATCTTCCAAGCAAGCAGTGAAAACAGTTAGGTAAGATGACCCCACCACATGAAGTGAGGAGTGACGAGTCTTTAAACTCACGAAAGAAATCTTGGATGGTTCAAAGAATCTTCATGAGCACATGTTTTGCTTGCATCAGACTACGATCTATATTTCAAATAAAAAAGAGCATCTTCATAAAGTCCTCGAAAATAATCAAAAGTTTGCATCGCTGGTCTTCTCCCAACAACTATCACCATTAGACTAGAAAGGATAATATTTTTGATAAGTTGAAAAAAAAAGTCAATAAACCATGCTCGGGCAAATGATTCTTGAATGCAACAACTTTTTTATATGCTTGATATCATAAAGAGCCTTTGTGCTCAATAAAACACGGAGTGTAATATACTGAATCAGTATTCATGTTTGATGCGGCCGGATGCGTAATCTACTCAGCTTGATGATGCAAGGAGTATAATCTAAGGTAAATTACAAAAAGCCCCTTGTACTATTGAGCATGTAGCACTAGTATTTTCTGAATTACATTATTAGTAAGTACACCCAAGAGTTAACCATGCCGCCCCCCCCCCCCCCCCCCCCCCCCCCCCCCCGCTTTGCCCTTCTCTTTATACTTTCTCTCTCCTCATCTTTTACTCTTTTTCAGTGTTTCCTTGCTTCTCCTGGACTCATCTCCTAAGTCAAATCTAAATCATATATTTTGCCTCTTCCTCCTCTTCTCTCTCCCACTTCTCTCTATACCCCTTCTCATCATCCTCTAATCTTTTTGCCTCCTTCTCCACTTCTTTTTTGTAAAACTCATAATACGAAGTATATCCCTTCAATGTATATCCCTTAAAAATGTTGGGAATTATGTACAAAATGGTTATCTATGATCAACACTCTTACGCTGTACATATTTTTTGACTGAACCCCCCAGTTTTTTTGTTCCTTTTGTTCCTGAACAGTGGAACATTTAGTTTTTTTCGCTGCCTAAATGAGTTAGATAGTCTCTGAATAGTTATGAAGATTTTATGTAATCTTCATTTTCTTCTGTTGGCTTCTTGCTTGATTCATTCCACACTTCATAATATGGTTTACTCGAGCAAATAATAATTTGGATCCTTGTTTCCTCTCAAAAAATAATTTGGATCCTTTCTCTAAAATGTTCGATGATATGAGAATTCACTTGCGAACCAGTGTTGGATTGACTTGGTTACCAACCATGTCGCCTCTCACTTTTTCTCTCCAGCCATGGTCGTTTGCCTGTTGAATCCCATTTCTTAGGTTCATAGTAAACGAAGGTATTTTCCATTTGAAGACTACTGTTTGTCTTAATTTTCATGAAGAGGTTCGCTGGTTACTCTCTGTTAATATACTTTGATATAATTAGCTTTTGATCTCCCCTAAATAGATTTGTTATGTTGTATGTTCTTACAAAACCGACCGTTTGGACTGTAAAATCTCCTGAACAAATTTGTTGTATACCTTTCATTGCCTTGGTTATTTATTGAAGCTTTTCTATCAAACATAGGTTTCACTTTTGTGTGTCTGGAACTTGAGTTGGTGAAGACTCTGCAATTCGCTGAAATCTTGCTGCTGATCTGCATTTGCTCAAGCGACGATCATGTTTGAAATCCTATAGTAGCTCAAACAAATTGTATATAATGGGTTTGACATTTAGACACATTTAAAAAATGTATGAGAACTCCATTTTATTTTATTTTTTTTTTAGTTTTCAACTTGTATTCCGGATTTTCTTTGTATTGTTTTTGTCACGCCCCGCTTCCCAAATACGTGAAAACAGAGTCACGATGAGAGTCGGCGATGTATATACGAGAGGAGAATACCCCACGTATACACGTAAATCTAAAGTAATCTGAACAAGTTATAACAATCTACTATGGTAAATCAATATCACTGCAATTGACATATAGATATCTAACACAATGATAGCAAATAAAATAAAGAAATAAATTAAGTAATGAGTATGATATATGGAATCAAGGAAACTATAGAAACGTGAATAAAAAGGAAGAAAGAATACCAAAATAGGTAGAGAGAAAACTCCAGCCCCTCGCAAAGCATACGATCTCAACGAACACCTGATCAATAAAATAAAATGTCCAATATCTGGACGTGCAAATCCAGGGTTGTCAGGAAGTGACCTAATGAGTGTATGAGAAAAGGAGAAGTAATCGTGCATATATACAGTGTGTACAAGTAACAATAAGTCTAAAACTAAAAATAAAAATAACTGAATAACAATAGCATGAATAAGTCTGTAGGTAAAAGATAACTAATACAATTATAAACAAACAACTAATGTCAAGATGTATAGCGTAGCATATGTCACTACTCTGGTATACAATCCAGTCTTATGTACAATCATATATTTATCATAACTTATATGAGTTCAGTCAAGTGAGTACAGTCAGTCACAATATACAATAAACAATTTATTATTATTGATTAAGTCAGCAAACACCAACTGCGATCTGTAATAGATGCATCCCATACTATGCCTATCACGTGTGACAATCGACATCCTAAGTTATTGAAACTGATTGGTTGGAGACGTTGTCCATACTTTAGTGGGTCCCGTACATACCCGGGACCACAGTCCAGATGCCTGGCGCTGAACCAGGCCCTCAGTAACAATAATAGTACTCAAAGTATCACTGTGGAACAATACTCACAGTAACACTGTGGAATAATAAATAAATGGGATGTCAGTCATCCGCTGGAACCCTGTAGTGGAACCGTAAGTCGATTGCGCAACTTGCATCCTAGGTCCACCCAAAATACATACGCTGTCTCCTCCATCAATTTTCCCAATCGCAGTGTAAGTTGTCCATTTACATTATTATTTAATTCAGTCAAAACAATCAGGATCATGTTACTTAAAGTACTGGGACAAACTATAACAGTGTAAACAACATATCAATGAAATAGTACCAGGGCATCACAGTATAACAATAGTTGGACATGAATAGAATAATGCAGAAATCATATACACATTCGCATGAAATGATAAGATAGAATGCTTGAATTAAAATATACCAATAGACAAACATTCACATGAAATGATGCGATTTTAGATCGAATCGCCATCTGGTCTTCACTGCACGAACCGGTACGAACCTTCGAATCATCCCATGGGTCAATCTTTGAATCGCCTGTGAATCGGGTCCATAACGAGCAAAATTATGAATCTCCCGTAACGGGTCCGGATCTCACCGAACGGGTCTGAATCGCTGCACCACACAACCGAATGCATGAACTCACATGAACATATCTTGGCCCAAAGGCCTATCGCTCTAGTTTTGATGATGATTAACTCATGTAGTTATAATACTAATGATATTGTGTTTATTTAGTCTCAGATAATTGATCAAGATCTTAGTAGGTGTTTAGCTTCAACAAAGGATTTAAAGTCAAGTTTTGAATCTAGCACATGTTGATTCAAGAGCTCGCGCATCAAGATCGCATCAAATACTCAAGAGGAGTCTAGCTCATTGGATTAAGGTTTGGACCAAGTCATGAAGGAGAAGAAGATTTTCAAGAAGACTTGTGTCATGGTTGTAAGTGTCAAGATTTATTTTTAGAGAAAATGTAAAGGATAGATTAGTTGGTGGATTTCTCAAGTACATACATACATACACATAAAATTTATAGTTGTTTTAGAAAATACCGTTTTGGTTTTTGAGATTCAAAATATATATGTGTTTTCTCAAAACTTATTTAGAACTTATTGTCAAAAATATAGATATTTCATCATATATGTGTAGTGGATTATATCCATACACATTAAGCTTCAAAAGAATTTAAAAATCTTATTTTTGTATTTGGAGAAGTTTTGAAAAAATCGTTTTTTAATTTGGAGATAGTTTTTGGAAAATACAGATTGCTGTTTAAGCCAAAATTTTCATATCACAAAATAGTTCAAAATATTTGTAATATATTTTGTTTTTAATCAAACATGTTTGTATTTTAAGGCATATTAATGAACTTATTTTTGTGAAATTTATGAGAATTTATGAGATTTTATTGAAGGTAAAAAGACCAGTTTTAATCCCTGAAAATGTTAGACCAGGCCTTCTGCCGGTCGACCGAGACAGAAGTCGGTCGACCGTTTAAGCCGATCGTTGTGCACAAAGGTGCACAAGCCATTAGGCTGGAGGGTCGGTCGACCGACCCAGTCGACCGCCAGAAAGCTCTGCTCTCTGGATCTGGCCCCGGTCGACCGGGCGCTCGACCAGCAGAGAGCTCTGCTCTCTGGATCTAGCCCCGGTCGACCGGGCGGTCGACCAGTAGAGAGCTTCTGCTCTCTGTATCCAGGCCTCAGTTGACTGGGCGGTCGACCGGTGGCACAACGGTTAGAAATCCGACCGTTGATGGTCGACCGGCCAGTCGACCGACAGCGGATTTCCTGCTGAGTTGGCTCGGCTATTTTTTTAGGCCTATATATTGGGGTTGTTTTTGGTTGTTCTCCACAAGATTTTAAGTGAGTTTTTAAGATAGTTTTGTTTACACTTCGAAGTATTTATCTCCACTTATTTTAGAGCCAAATACTTCCCTATCAAAAGGAGAGTTTTTCAAGAGTGTTTTGTAAAAGAGATTTCTTGAGTTTTTCATCACCAAATCAATCCTAGTTTTCTCACACACACTTGAGCTATCTATTGCTATATCAATCCTTTATGGATCTTTGTTGTGAGAGTATTTTTAGGTGATCAAAGTGTTGAGCTCAGCAAAGTGTTTCATCTTGTATTTGAGGAGGCGAACTTGCGGGTTCGTGTTGTCTTGAGTTCTTGTGGGAGCTCGGTGTAGAGGTGCGGCCTCGGTAAGCTAGTGGGCTTGCGTGTGTTGTTCTTGCAGAAACAAGAGAGGGACTAGTAAGTCCAAGGAGTTCCAGTGTGAACTCGTTGTAAGTGTTGCGACACCAAGTGATCCTGTGGGATCGTTTATAGTGGAAATCCTTCATAGTGTTGAAGGCGGGGACGTAAAGAAAGGGTGCTCGAAGCTCGAAACAAATCTCTCGTGTTTGCGATTGCTCTCTCTATCTCTCACTTGTGTTCATATCTTACATGCTTACATTGCTTTTATCTTTATATGCTTGATATATTTTGTGCCATATTGTTATATGCTTGGGATTGATTGCTCACACTTGTATTCAACCAAGAGAGGCATAGCGGCACCTCAACTCTTATCTAGAGGAATCTTGAGGAGAAAGTCCAGAGCTTTTCACCGAGAATCCGGCTACACTCTTGTGTATACTTGGTGTGTTTGGATTAAGAGTTTTTAGTTTGCATAAATAGTTTTATTCCATATTAATTCATAGTTAGATTAGCTAGTCACCTATTCATCCCCCCTCTAGGTGATTTCAATTGGTATCAGAGCTTGGTGCTCTTGATTTGGGTCTTACAACTTAGAGTTAAAGATCCTCATTTTTTAGCTAATCACAATATTTGTTTACAAACACATGATTTCATGTCACCTCCCTTGTTTGACATTCTTAACATCCAAACTTGGAAAGTTAAGATATCTATGTACCTCAAAGCCCTAGGTATTCATGTTTATTTGGTACTATTAAAGATTCATATTGTTCAAATGGTAAAAACCTTGAGGTTAATGAAAAAGCCCTTCATGCTTTAATGAGTACCCTAAATGATGTATATCTATCTTGAGTTGTTAATTTTGATTCGGCTTTTGTAGTATGGAACACTATAGTTTTCCTTGGCGAACAAAAACAATACTATGCGGGGAGTGACTCAGATGATGGAAGTGATACTTCCAACTTGTGCTACATGGTCCAAAGAGATAACCCCCTTGAGGTAAACTCCGAATTCGAGCTTGATGAGGATGTTGACATGTCATATGATGATCTTACTTCATTTTGTCAACAACTTCTTGAAAAATATGATTTGCTTAAAAAGGACCAAAAAAGATTAAAAAATAAATGTGAGTCCATTTTAAAAGAAAAAGATTCTTTTTAAAATAAATTTGAAAATGTTTCAAAAGAAAATGAAGCTTTGAAAAAGGGGAATATTTTCTTGTTTTCTAAATTAAATGAGATTTGTGAAGAAAATAATTCTTTGAAGAATAAAATTAATTTGGTGGAAAAGGAAAAAGAAATTATTTTGGAAGAAAATAACTCTTTGAAAAGAAAAATTGTTTCAAAAGAAAAGGAAAATATTCTAAAAAGAAAAAGATTGTTAATTCTCATACTTGCTATGTTCTTCATACTACCATTGATAAAAATGAGATTCATTTTTTAAAAAATAGAATAAATTATTTGAGATTAACTTTGAGCAATTGTGCATTTAATCATAATAGATTGGAAACTTTGTTTCAAAAGAAACAAGCTCCACATGTTCATGCACATAACCCATGGCATACATATGTTCATTTTACACATCATGATCACACTCATTCACATGCGTATGCTAGAGTGTACAAATTTACACATTGCGGTCGTAAAGGCCATTTAGCAAAGTTTTTGTTTTGATAAGGCAAATTCTATAAATTTTGCTAACAAAAATGTTTGGGTTCCTTATAAAGCTAACCCCCGTAGATCTCAAAGAAAAATCGGTACCAAAGTCTCCACCTCTTGTGTTTGATGTAAGTGTGGGCTCTCACATGACGTGAGAGAGTTGGTGCCTTAGTGGTGGATGCATGAGCTTGATGGACACTACAATTGATGCACCGCTATCAAGGAAGTTTGGTGGGAGGACCACCATATTTTGAAAACTTAGAGAATAGTGCATATGGTTTGGTAACTATCTCTAAACTCCCATTTAGTTTACATGCCTTTGTATAAATATTTTTAGCATGTTTTGATTTTATATTTTATGTGGTGAATACTTGTTTAGATGTAGTTTTCATTAAAACTTGTGTATATACTTGTACAAGTAGTGAGCCACACTTGATTATTAGATATTTGTACTTCATTGCCCATTTGTACTTATTACATGTACATGTATAACCTAGTTTTGATGATTCTTTCATTTTTACATGTTTTACCTATTCTTGAATACGTTTTGCTTCATATATATGAAATTTCTTGTCTAAAACTAATAAAATGCATGTATACTCTTGAGTCACTTGCCTTCATATAAATTACATTATAAACTCATTTGTGTTTAGGATATGTATGTATATTGTTAGTTTTGATAAAACATACATATACCTTGAGGTTTGTTTTTACATGAAAAATAAATTTTTATGATTTTTCACATGTTTGATGTCTTGAGCCTTATTGACTATTTTCATGAATATGCTATTCACATGATTTTTGTGCACTCATATTTAATTTGTTTACTCATGACTTTATTTTCATGAGCTTTTTTAAGCTTTATAGATTTCAAGTGTCAACTCTTGTGTATTTGGTATGTTTCATGAGATACATATGATTTGTTTTCATGTTGAAGGATCTTTAACTAGTTTTTTTAAAAATTACTTCAAACTAGTTATTTATTCTTCAATTGGTAGAGTTTTCAAACTATATTAAATATTTTCAAACTCTTATTTTTAAAAACCCCTATCAACTAAAAGGCGGATGGTTGGGCGACCATGCCTTGTATGCTCTAAATTGAAAATCTTTTTAACATGTGCATGAATAGGGTGGATAGTTATGAGGTATACACATGATCTTCATGATACTTTACTTTTGTATACTTATAATAATTGTTACATATGTATGCTTCAAATTTCAAATAATATCAATTTCAATTGGTATTTTCTTTTTCATACATATATATGTTTTGATTGTGCTTGATTTACAATATGCTTACTTGTTTAAAGCACAAATTATATTTATTCTAAGCTTGATTAATTTTTAAATGTTAACTGGTATCTAAATGAGCTTATGCATTATTTTTAATTAGTATTTCAATTGATATCAAAACATACTTCATATTTTACCTTTTAATTGGTATCAAAATTTACAATATTTCAATTTCAATTTGGTATCAAAAATCTACTATTAGTATCTTAAATTTTTTTATTTACAAGTGGTACCAACTTATAAGTTTGTCAACTTCAATTTGTTTCATTGGTATCAAAATTTATTTTGTTGACTTGAGAAAATTCAAAATTTGTTTTAAAGTGATTTCAAGATTTCTGATATGTATTGCCTATATGCAAGGGGAGTTTAACATCTCTTCTAATATAGATTCCTGTTGAGTGTATTTTATATTGAGGAGTTTGACATCTCTTTTTTACGTGATACACGTGTGTAGGAGGAGCTTAACATCTCCACTTGTGCATTGTATATTATGCTTTATGTCAGTTAGGGCTTTGTCATCCCTTCTTCATGTAATGCATATATGCAGGGGAGCTAACTTCACGTCTCTCTCTTCATGAATGTATATCGCATATATATCTTTATTGGTTGATTTATTTTCACCCGTTTATTGCTGATTTGACAAAAAGGGGTAGAAGTATTTTAGAGTTTATATATGCAAGTTTATTTCATTTCCTTGTTTTATACAAAAAGGGGAGAAGGATTTTGATCTATGCACATATGTTTTGTTTATGCAAAAAGGGGAGAAGAATTTTTGAAGTTTATGCATGTTTATCTCCTAATTTATGCATATATATTTATTTAGTTTTATGCACTTTATTGAATATCTATTTGTTTATTATTATGCATGAGTTAAGGGGAAGCTTCTATGAATCTTAACTTTAATCCATGCATATATAAGTCCATGAGTTTTGTCATCATAAAAAAGGGGAAGATTGTTGGCCAAAAGGCACATCGCTCTAGTTTTAATGATGATTAACTCATGTAATTATAATACTAATGATCTTGTGTTTATTTTGTCTCAGATAATTGATCAAGATCTTAGTAGGTGTTTACCTTCAACAAAAGATTTAAAGTCAAGTTTAGGAGCTAACACGTGTTGATTCAAGAGCTTGTGCATCAAGATTGCATCAAGTACTCAAGAGGAGTCTAGCTCATTGGATCAAGGTTTAAACCAAGTCAAGAAGGAGAAGAAGATTTTCAAGAGAAGATTTTCAAGAAGACTTGTGTCATGATTGTAATTGTCAAGATTTGTTTTTAGATAAAATGTAAATGATAGATTAGTTGGTGGATTGCTCAAGTACATACACACACACACACAAAAGATTTATAGTTGTTTTAGAAAATACCATTTTGGTTTTTGAGATTCAAAATATACATGTGTTTTCTCAAAACTTATTAGAGCTTATTTTTAAAAACATAGATATTTCATCATATATGTGTAGTGAATCATATCCATACACACTAAGCTTCAAAAGTTTTTAAAATATCTTGTTTTTATATTTGGAGAATTTTTAGAAAAATCGTTTTTTAATTTGGAGATAGTTTTTGTAAAATACAGATTTCTGTTTAAGCCAAAATTTGCATATCACAAAAATAGTTCAAAATGTTTGTAATATGTTTTGATTTTTAATCAAACATATTTGTATTTTAAAGCATATTAATGAGCTTATTTTTGTGAAATTTATGAGAATTTATGGAATTTTATTGAAGGTAAAAGATCAAGTTTTAATCTCTGAAAATGTTAGACCAGGCCTTCTGCCGATCGACCGAGACAGAAGTCGGTCGACCGGTCCGGCCGACCGATGTGCACAAACGTGCATAGGCCATTACGCTGGAGGGCCGGTCGACCGACCCAATCGACTGCCAGAGAGCTCTGCTCTCTGGCTCTGGCCCCGGTTGACCAGCAGAGAGCTTCTGCTCTCTGTATCCAGGCCTCGGTCGGCCGGGCGGTCGACCGGTGGCACAACAGTCGGAAATCCGACCGTTGGTGGTCGACCGGCCGGTCGACTGACAGCAGGATTTCCTGCTGAGTTGGCTCTAACGGCTATATTTTTGAGGCCTATATATTGGGGTTGTTTTGAGCTGTTTTCCATAAGATTTTAAGTGGGTTTTTCAAGATAGTTTTTGCTACACTTTAGGTATTTATCTCCACTTGTTTTAGAGCCAAATACTTCTATATCAAAAGGAGAGTTTTTCAAGAGTGTTTTGTAAAAGAGATTTCTTGAGTTTTTCACCACCAAATCAATCCTAGTTTTCTCACACACACACACTTGAGCTATCCATTGCTATATCAATCCTCTAGAGATTTTTGTTGTGAGAGTGTGATTGGTATCCAATGTTGCATATTTTACCACATAATTCCCATGAATTTAGTTAATAAATATATGATTTTTACTCATCTTCTCTCTATATATTTGCAGGTACACACTCTAATGGAGAGAAAGCCAATAATCACTTTAATTAGCAATAATTAAAGGGATTAAATCCAAGATCAAGATAAAGCTAAGATTTGAATTTGGATTCAGTTAAGATCCGCGCGCCCAATGAAGAATCCAGAAGGCCACGTGGATAACCACCTAACAACCTGATCCCAACAGAAAATCTGGGCTCAACGGCCCAGATTTTGCCGCCAGATCCAGGAAATCGCGGCAAATCCGCGGCAGTTGTAAGGTGGTTAGATCCCAGATTTTGCGCCAACAACCTGGATCTCGAAGCTTCTCTCTGGGGCCTATAAATACTTCACTTGGACCTGCGAGCAAAGGGAGAATGGAGAAGAGAGGAGAAATTAGTTGATGTTGTAATTTTCTTAGGTTTTTCTCTAGGTTTTAGTTCTTTAGTCCCTCTTCTTCTTCCCTAGAAATCATTGCAAGAGAGAGTTGTAAGAGAGAGAGAGCTTGTATATCAAGGAGTGACAACTTGAAGCAATGCAAGGATTGATCCATTCTCTACTCCTCTACTTGAGCTTGGTTCTAGTTTAATTGCTTTCTTTACTTGCTTTCTTTAATTCATGCTTTTATTTCCTTACAATTTTACTTCATGCTTTGCTTTTATTTGTTAATGGCTTGTAGCTAATTCTTTCTCCATGTACTAGCTAACCACTAGCCTTGCCATCTTCGCTAACTCATATGTGATTGCTATATTTCATCTTGCAAGTTGGATGGTCTTCTCTTCTCCGATGGGTTAAACCACCCTTCATGCAATGGGAAAGTAATTAGATCAACACGCAAGACACATCTATGCCAATGACTCAAAGGCAAGCATCATTATCACGGTTTGGTAAGCTTTGGTAAGGTAGTAAGGTAAGCTAGTCATGGTTTGATTCTTCAAGTTTTCATTCTTTCTAGTGTTAATACCAAATCCAATCTTGATTTCTTTTCCACTTTCTATCATGAACATATTCATCCATTCTTTCATTTCTTGTTCCATGATTGTTTTATTCTATTAAGCATAGAAGACACTTCGTTTACATTTCTTCACTACGATTCGTAACGCTTCTATCGCTAGCTCTCCCTGAGAATCGACTCGGTATAGCCTTATGTTATAGCGGAGATAGGAAAGGATACATCGATACATTTACATAAACCTTTCCCGTCTAATCAATTTTTGGCGCCGTTGCCGGGGGAGAGCACGGATTTTCTTTAAAGTGAAGAACTAAAACGCATTGTCTTCTCTGTTGCAGGTTACAGGAGAAGAAACAGGAAAATTTTGCTTGCAGTGACATATAAGTGGACCTGGGCCTCTGCTCTCGAAAGCAGAGACCAGGATCCCTCAGTTTTGCCGCGGAATCCTGGTTTTTGCCGCGGATCTGCGGCAATCCTGAGTTGACTACTCACAAAATTTCTGCAGAGTCTCCAGCTCTGCAAAATACAGCTTCTGATATAATTGAATTCCTGTATTTTTCACCATATACCTGCTAATTTAATCAACAGTAAAAAAATTGGTTGAAATTGTTAAAAATTATTTAGACATTTGCATTCTAGGCACGTGTCTTTCAATTCCTTTACTTTTACTGTTGAAGAGTGCTGGAGGCAAGGTACGTTTTGCATTGCATGTAGACTAGGAATCATCTCTTGCTTGATTTTCATGCTTTGAGTGAATTCTAGTTATATATTTTTGTACACTTGCACAATTCATTTTTAAGGGCATAACCCATAAATAAGATAAGGTGGGGGATTTCATTACCCTTTTCTTAGCCCAAAAACCACCATCCCAGCACTCACTAACCCAAGCCTAATTTAATAAAAAAATAGACGTTGGCCCTAGGGACATCTCGGACTAATTTAGGAGATTATCCTAAGGGGGAATAGTGTTGGAAATTGACTCATGTAAAATCAGTGTCTAGGAAAGGGATTGAGGGCCGAAAGCCCGAAGGTTGTTGGTTACTTAATTAAGGAACGTCTCTGACGGAAAACCTCCCACCAACCTTGCCCTTCCCTGGCTGATTAACTTGTGGTCTACGTACACTACACTAAACCTCCCGTGGACGGTCTAATCAGTTAGGAGTCGTCTAGGTCTAGGTCAACCATTCTTTTGGTTTGGTTTTGATTTTTTTTCTTTTCTTTTTGTTTGTTGTTTGATTTTTTCTTTTTTGTTTGTGATTGTTTGTGATATGGAATTCAACAATAATAATTCTTTCAATCCGAACATGAATCCATATTTCACACAGTCTCCATTCTATTCGGATAATTCTAACCCGGTGTTTTATAATATGCACCAACCAAATACACCGGGTTGGCCTTATCCGAATCAATATGACCCATACCCCCCATCTAATAATTATAATTTCCATAATAATTTCAACTCTTCACCGAGTCATTGGGGATTCCAGTCCCCCGAGTTTAATTATCAACCTCCTTGTCCACCATATCCACCTAGTCCACAATATCCACAATATTCATTTTCTGATTCTGCTTCATATATTCCTTTTTCTGGACCTCCCATTGAAGAAAAATCTGAGTTCCAAAAGAGGATAGAAGCCAATTTACTAGAGGCAGAGCAACAACTTAAGACCAAATTAGCCTCTCCAATTCCACCACATTTTCAAGATACATACTCACTTCCACCAGTCCAAAATAAAAGACCATCAATTTGGAAATGAGTATGCGTGAGTCCAAACACAAATCCCAAAATCTGATGGACTCACAATTTCAATATCACTTCCAAGACAATACTTCATCTTTCCATCAAAACAATGAAGTCATCAATTATGGAAAGATACTTGAAGAAATGACTCATGCTCAAAATGCTAGAAATCGTGACATAGAGTTGATGATCCAAACTCTTCATTCTCATCCTATTTCTAATGTCACTAGTCACTCTGTTAAAACCAAAGAGTCATGTAGTCTTGGAAATCCAGATTCATTTCAGCACAATCACCTGAACTTGTCCAAAATTCAGATCCCATTGACATTTTGGCAAGTTTTCCTTTTCCTGAAATTGAACTTGAGTGTGAATATGATCCTGAAATTCCACTTGATGATTCAATTTTCCTTCCTGATTCAATTATGACTCCGATGTCTTCACATGATTTCACTTCATTTCCCGAGTCAGTATTGGATCCAGTGCCAGTCCATTTTGAAATTGAATCACCAATCTTTGATGATCATAGTGAACTTGACCAATTCCATACTTTTGAAAGTCCCATTGATAAATTGGCAAGTTCACATTTTTGTGGAATTGAACTACATGAGGATGTGATCTTGAACCCCAACTTAGTGATTCACTTCTTTTTCCTGATTCAATAATGACTCCGGTAACTTTACCTGACTTTAATTTTTTCCCGGAGTCGACATTGGATCCTATACCAATTCATAATGTAGTTGAATCATCCATCTTTGAGGATCATATTAAACTTGACCAATTCTACACTTCTGAAGATACTATTGACAAATTGGCAAGTTCCTCATGTTTGAACTACATATGGAATGTGACCTAGATTCTCACTATCTCTTTACTTCTGAAACTGATTGTACAATTCTATCGGAAGATGTTGACTTAAGTTTCGAAGAATTGTATGGTGATGAACTAGAATTTCTTAATATTGGAAGTAAAGAGATATCACCCATATTAGGTCACATCCCATTGTTGGAAAATGATTGTGGACTTGAGTTTCCATTTCTTGACTTGGACCCAATTCTAGAATTCACTTTGACTCCTGAACCTTTACTTGATTTCAATCACCTTCCTGAGTCGGTTCTTCCTGAGTCCAAGTCAACTGTTCTGTCATTTCATACATCATTCTGGGACAAGGGCTTTGATAAATTTGACTCCGAAATTATTTGGAAAAATGGAAATTAGATGGGGTCATGTACTTAATAAAAATCTTTCAAGGATTTATCTTTTTAGTGGGTCATATTCATGATATTTTTTTGGTGGGTTCCTGAAAACCCAACGTAAAGTTGATTGGGCCATGTTTCGTGGACCAATCCGACCACCACCGGAACCACCACCTTAAGATAATTTTTTTTCCCTTCCCTCTCCATTTCGTTTCATGCATGCATGAAATAAGTGTGGGGGAGGGTTACTAACTTAGAGTTTTTAGAGTTTTTTTCTTCTACACTTCTTTTAGAAATTAATAAAAAAAAAGAAATAAAAATAAACGAGGGATTTTTATGCTAAAAGGAGTTTCCACACTTTCCAAATTCAAAATCTTTCTAAATTCCTAGGTTTCCTCATATTCCAAGTCCCTAGAGTCAAAGCTCTTTTCAAAACTTCCAAATCCCTAGGGTAAATTCGTTTTTAACCTAGGGATAGAAGTGGGATTCTAAAGTTCTTTCCCTCCTATAAATACCCCCTCTTCCACACACTTTCTCCCTCACCAGCGAAAATATCTTCAGATCTGCAACTCTCTCCTAAAGCGCCGCCACTAAACTTTTTCCCTTCCTCCAGATCTCTCTGATCTGCCGCAAACCCGCGGCTTCTGCCGAGATTCCGCGGCAAAGTTGAGATTCCTGCGTGCTGAAAAATTCCTCACCAGTCGATCTGAAGCACAGCTAGCAGATCGGGTGCCAGCAACTTCATCAGATTCTTCTGTACCCACTGCAGAGATCAAATTTCTTCCCCCCACGAATTTCGGGGGTGGTTCGAATTCAAATCTCTCCTTTTTACTGCTTTTTGATCTTGATTCATATCATGGCACCATCAATTTTGTTGAGAAAGATTTTGGGCGGATTTTATGTGATGTGAATGGTTATGGGCATGTATTTTTAGAGAGAATTAGGGCAAGGAATTGGTATTCACTAGTGTACGACAACACTGAGACCGATGCATTTTATTGTCCCGAACTGGTGACAATGTTTTACACGCATCTTGACCAAGCATCGATTGATCCACACATGTACCAGTTCACTGTACACATGCCCACAGGAGACCTACTTGTCACGCTTCCTCTTCTTGAGGAAGTCACTACTGTCCCATCCATCACACAACACAGCGAGCCTCTCCCTTTGATTGATTATATGACTGTTATGGGGGCTCGTTGTACTGAGCAGGATCGTGGGCTCAAAGCCAGTACGATGTTTAGAAATGTTCATTGCGTTGGACGTTGGATCCAACGCAACATTCTAGGGCTAGACCACACCTCCACCTTCAACAGACCTGTGTTACAAATTATACATGATTTAATGACTCGTCAACACACGGTTTGTTTGAATAAGGTTATCTTCCACGCACTTATAGCAAACTCTTCACGCACACGAGGTGCCAAATACTCCCATCCCATATTGATTACACGATTGTGTAGGACTTTCCTACCAGCTGATGTATTTGATTCATTCGACCGAGTGTTTGTTGCACACCGAGAGACCTACCAGTTCGTACAATAGTTGTTTGCATGCGGTCTGGACACCTACTGTCCAACCCGAGAATGTTCCGGTAGAGTCCTCCTCTGAGGAGAGTTTTGATGCAGAGGATGAACCTGAGTTTTGGAGGCAGGACCCCCCACACGATACACATGCCTTCATGTCCTCCATCTGGAAGGGCATGAAGAAGATTTTTAGGGGGCAAGTGAGACTGAGGAAAAAGGTAGAGGAGCAATCCTCTAGGTTAGATAACATTGAGGCGATACTGAGGAGATCACAGTCAGCTGGACCTAGCACCACCGCGGGTCCAAAGCGACAGAGCGGGTAGTTTCTTACCTTTTACCTATTTCATGCATCATTATTTTTTTTATCTTGCATACATTGAGGACAATGCATGAGATAGGTATGGGGGGGTATTTACTAACATAGGATTTTTTTTCTTTATAGGCTTTTTTTATTTTTTAGGATTTTCATATTTTTTTAGGTCTTCCATTTTTTTTTTATTTTTAGATTTTATCTTTTTTCTAGATTTTCCACTTTCTTTTTAGATCTTACCTTTTCTTTTAGAAAAATTTAAATAATAATAATAATAATAATAATAGTAAAATAAATAAATAAATAAAAAAAAAACTTTTTGAAATAAGAGACAAAGTTTTGATCTATTTTAAAGAAAATTAAGATGTATCTTAGAAATTAAGAAAGCCTTAATTATGACATCTTAAACCTAGTTGAAATAATAGATCTTGTTTGAAATTATAGGCTAAGTAAGAAAAATTGGTGAGATATTTTTATCTTGAATTTTTTGCCTTAGATAATATGCACTTCACACTTACACATTTCTTGGGATGGAAACAAAGACCAAAAATGCCATATAAATAAAGAAAAAAAAATAAATAAAAAAGAGAAAAAATATATATAAATAAAATATCACTTATTAAGCTGGATAATTGTGCATCAAGAAGCATGATTATTCACGCCTAACGGTGGTAAAGGAAATAAATAATCCCCCTTAGTTATGTGGCCTTTTTTACTCGAGACCTTAAACCCGAGGGATGTTTTCTCTCTGGTGCCCTAAGACCGTCTGGTTTGGGAGTCATCGGTTAAAGGCTCGCTACAAGGGTAAACTAGAAAGCCTAGACTAAGGGAAGAAAAATAAAAGAAAAAAAATATATATATATATATATAAATAAATAAATGGCTTGATGGTTGGAGTTGAAATCCCAGAAATCTTCACGAGCACGGTGTGCATATTATCTAGGTTTTATGAAAGATAAAATATTCAATCCAATTTTGAATTCTTACCTTAATTGAAAATAAGATCTTGCATGGAGACTAAGTTTAAGGAAGAATGATTATAGGTGGACTTATGACCTAGGATCACTTATATTTTTGCAAAAAAATAGTTCGTAAACATGTCTCTTGTTCAAAATGCATTTTCAAAATACTAACATTTGTCTTCTTTCTTTATGGATTTTGTGGGTGCAATCCGCTGAAAACCCTCAGGAGACAACACTCCTCCTCTAGGGTAATCTAGAGGTTTAACGGCTTGTTGCACATGCTCAGTGCAATCGCGTCACCTGCGAAAGTGGTGTAATAAAATTGGTAGTATAGTTTTTCTTTTCTTTTCTTTGTTTTTGCTCGGGACGAGCAAAAGAATAAGTGTGGGGGTGTGATTGGTATCCAATGTTGCATATTTTACCACATAATTCCCATGAATTTAGTTAATAAATATATGATTTTTACTCATCTTCTCTATATATTTGCAGGTACACACTCTAATGGAGAGAAAGCCAATAATCACTTTAATTAGCAATAATTAAAGGGATTAAATCCAAGATCAAGATAAAGCCAAGATTTGAATTTGGATTCAGTTAAGATCCGCGTGCCCAATGAAGAATCCAGAAGGCCACGTGGATAACCACCTAACAACCTGATCCCAAAAGAAAATCTGGGCTCAACGGCCCAGATTTTGCCGCCAGATCCAGGAAATCGCGGCAAATCCGCGGCAGTTGTAAGGTGGTTAGATCCCAGATTTTGCGCCAACAACCTGGATCTCGAAGCTTCTCTCTGGGACCTATAAATACTTCACTTGGACCTGCGAGCAAAGGGAGAATGGAGAAGAGAGGAGAAATTAGTTGATGTTGTAATTTTCTTAGGTTTTTCTCTAGGTTTTAGTTCTTTAGTCCCTCTTCTTCTTCCCTAGAAATCATTGCAAGAGAGAGTTGTAAGAGAGAGAGAGCTTGTATATCAAGGAGTGACAACTTGAAGCAATGCAAGGATTGATCCATTCTCCACTCCTCTACTTGAGCTTGGTTCTAGTTTAATTGCTTTCTTTACTTGCTTTCTTTAATTCATGCTTTTATTCCTTACAATTTTACTTCATGCTTTGCTTTTATTTGTTAATGGCTTGTAGCTAATTCTTTCTCCATGTACTAGCTAACCACTAGCCTTGCCATCTTCGCTAACTCATGGGTGATTGCTATATTTCATCTTGCAAGTTGGATGGTCTTCTCTTCTCCGATGGGTTAAACCACCCTTCATGCAATGGGAAAGTAATTAGATTAACACGCAAGACACATCTATGCCAATGACTCAAAGGCAAGCATCATTATCACGGAGTTTGGTAAGCTTTGGCAAGGTAGTAAGGTAAGCTAGTCATGGTTTGATTCTTCAAGTTTTCATTCTTTCTAGTGTTAATACCAAATCCAATCTTGATTTCTTTTCCACTTTCCATCATGAACATATTCATCCATTCTTTCATTTCTTGTTCCATGATTGTTTTATTCTATTAAGCATAGAAGACACTTCGTTTACATTTCTTCACTACGATTCGTAACGCTTCTATCGCTAGCTCTCCCTGAGAATCGACTCGGTATAGCCTTATGTTATAGCGGAGATAGGAAAGGATACATCGATACATTTACATAAACCTTTCCCGTCTAATCAGAGTGTTTAGGTGATCAAAGTGCTGAGATCACCAAAGTGTTTCATCTTGTATTTGAGGAGCCGAACTTACGGGTTTGTGTTGTTTCGAGTTCTTGTGGGAGCTCGGTGTAGAGGTGCGGCCTCGATAAGCTAGTGTGCTTGCGTGTGTTGTTCTTGTGGGAACAAGAGAGGGACTAGTGAGTCCAAGGAGTTCTAGTGTGAACTCGTTGTACGTGTTGCAGCACCGAGTGATCTGGTGAGATCGTTTTATAGTGAAAATCCTTCATAGTGTTGAAGGCGGGGACGTAGAGTAAGAGTGCTCAAATCTCGAAACACATCTCCCGTTTTGCGATTTCTTTTTATCTCTCACTTGTGTTCATATCTTGCATGCTTACATTGCTTTATGTTCATATGCTTGATATATCTTGTGCCATATTGTTATATGCTTGGGATTATTGCTCACACTTGTATTCAACCAAGAGAGCCATAGCGGCACCTCAACTCTTATCTAGAGGAATCTTGAGGAAACAGTTCAGAGCCCTTCACTGAAAATTCGGCTACACTCTTGTGTTATACTTAGTGTATTTGGATTAACAATTTTTAGTTTGCATAAATAGTTTTAATTTCGTATTAAATTCATAATTAGATTAGCTAGTCACCTATTCACCCCCCTCTAGGTGATTTCAACATACAACCCGTGCACATACACAATACTCACACACTTATAATCATGCATACATTTATACATACACACTCTTACATAAACATATACAACAAACATGCATACCTCCATGCACACGTAACACATATCCACAATGTACCATCACATAATAATTTATGCACACCCAATCACAAATGATACATGCATAAATAAATACATAATAATATAGAAATAGAGAAGAAGAGAGGTGATCGGCAAAAAGCAAGCACAAGAAAAGTAGAAAGGGAGTGGGTCGAAGTTACTGCGTTTGCGATTCTTCCGTAGTAGCGAAGTGGCTATACGGTCGTATTCACAAGGAGGGAGAGCGATGGAAGCTTGATGCGGCTTCAAAGTTCAAGAAGAAAGAAAGTTCTTTGTGTCAAAATAAAGAATTGAAAAGTGAAAACAAGTTGTTTGAAGAATTGTTGGAAAATGTTTTGGGTGATTTGTAAAAAGTGATTTTTTCTTAGTTGTAAAAATGCATGGCTAACTTTCTACTAAGTGCTCCCACTAATTTCTAACTTTTGGAAGATAGCCTCACGATGGATCATAGGCGAACACAAACCTTTTGCATTGGAACTATTCACGTGGAAATCGAGTGAAAGTTCATCCTAAAACTTAGCTTTACACGGCAAAAACTCGGACATTCCCTTATCAAGATCCGATAGAAGGCGAGAATAAGGGAAGACTCGAGTGCACTATTGGTATCGGCAAAGTTAAAAAGAGAAGTCTCTAACTTACAATAACAAGTAAAGTACACAACTCATAAATCATCAAACTCATTAAGCATGAAGTATAAGAAAGTAAATACTTGTAGGTAAATTAGAGTTAGAACCCTCGTCTTAAGATGCCATAGCTCTTGTTTGTTTGACATTATTGACTCATTTAGGTTATCAATCAAGTGTTAGAAATTAGTGGGTTAGTAGTTAGTTAGCCATGCTAATGAAAAGTTAGTTAGCCATAAAAGAAACAATAAAGGAAAAGAAGTGGAGAGAGGGAGTTACACTACAAGAAAACAAAAGAAAAGAAAAGTTAAAGAGAGGAAAACACTAAAACAAAGTAAAAGAAAAGAGGTGAAGAAGAAAGAAGTTACACTACAACAAAGAAGTAAAAGTAAATGGGAAAGAGAAGAAAATTAGAAAGAAGGAAGAGAGTAGTACTTGTATTATCTTGTCACCCTTCAAATTCAACCCTTTACATACTCTCTCTCTTTCACTCTAATGGCTAAACCTAAAACTAGAAGAGGAAGAACAACAACTACAAATTCAAAAACAAATTACAACAACTTGCTCTAAACTCTGGATCTGGCTTCAACTGAAGACCCCTGGGGGTTTTTATAGACACCAGGACAGAGGGGGCCATGTGAGCAGCACGTGGCCCAAAAATCAAGCGCGCGCGTGCCCAAACTGCCGCGGAAACGCGACTTGGGTCACGTTTTCGCGGCCCAGGCTGGGCGGCGCGCGCCCAGTTTTGGGCAGCGTGCTGCCCAATCTGTCTTCTGTCCACCTGAACTCCTGAATTTGCGATTTGATGCCCTGGGCTAACAAAATCTTCAATCTAAAGTCAATGGCTACTTGGTAGGCTTTTAATCACCAATTAAATGGTGATTTATGTCTTCTTCTTCATTTGCACACCATGGACCTAGGATCAAGCAAGCAAGGTTTTATTAGCAGAATTTTACATGAAATAAATATGAGAATGTGATGAAAATTATGAAAAATTAGAGACTAATCACACCCCCACACTTATCTTTTTGCTCGTCCCGAGCAAAAGAAAAAATAAGAAAATTATTATACCACTTTCGCAGGTGACGCGATTGCACTGAGCATGTGCAACAAGCCTTTAAACCTCTAGGTTTCCCCTAGAGGAGGAGTGTTGTCTCCTGAGGGTTTTCAGCGGATTGCACCCACAAAATCCAATAAGTAAAGAAAAGAAGTTTAGTTGTTAGAAAGATAAATATATATATATATATATATATATATATATATTTATTTATTTATTTATTAAACAGAACTTTCAATCATCTAAGTAAAAATGACCGAATGATATAAGAATTAGGTTTAACCCTCATAAGTCCTCTTATATTTTAGCCTTCATAAATGAAGATACTATAGTTTTTCTTTAAATTTAGAAAGGATCTTGTACTTCTGACTCATTCTTTTATTTTGCTTTAGATAGATATGCATAATTTGTAAGTGTGATGTGCTTGGGATTTTTCAACTCAACTTTGAGTATCATTTAATTTTATTAATATTTACTTATTATTCTTGGTTCCATTAGGCTTTCTACTTTACTTATGTAACACATATCAAACCGATGACTCCCAAACCAGATGGTCTTAGGGCACCAGGTGGAAAAACACCCTTCAGGTCAATATGCAAGTGGAGTAGGCCACGAAATCAAGATTTATTATTGTATATAGGATTTTTTATTTTTTTTAGCGTGAGTAATCATGCTTCTTGAGGCACAATTATCCAGCTTTTTCTTTTTTTTTTCTTTTTTCTTTTTTTTTTCAGAGTTGTGTTCTCTAAATCCCAAGCATGTGTGTGGGGTTATGCATATTCTACTAAGCCTAAATAAATGGTATGAGTTATTTCCTTATCCCTCCTAACTTTTTAGTCAAACCACTCTTTCTTGTTTACTTAGGCAAAAATAAAGATTCATTAATAAGGTTCCCATAATTCCTACAATCTTCTGGTATTTTTATAAAGAGTATGAAATTTCTTTACAATCTGGAGAATTTTTTTTTTTGAAGAAAGAATAGAAGGAAAAAGAAAAAGTTTTAGCACCCCCCCACACATATCTAATGCATTGTCCTCAATGAATGCATATGGAAATGCGAATGCAATAAATAGGGGAAGAAATGATGTCACCGTCTTCGTGGACTCGGGCTGGCCAAGTGCGAATAGGCTAAAAAAATGTAGAAGGGGTAAGCATATAAACAAGTTTTTTTTTATTTGTTGTGGTTAGGTGTATGACGGGGCAAAAAGAGTCAGCACACTATCATCCGGAGTCATGGGCTCAGTGGTCAAGAAGGGCTTCAGTCTTTGCCCATTGACTTTGAATTCTGTGTTGTTCTTAGGGTCTGCAATAAGCACAACACCGTGTGGGAAAACAGTGCGCACAATGAACGGTCCTGACCAATGAGTTTTCAGATTCCCGCGCGAAAATATGAAGCCTAGAGTTATATAACAGAACCCTATCTCCGGTGCAAAGATTTTCTGGGTTATGATTTGGTCATGGAAAAGTTTAGTTCTGCTCTTGGTGATTCGGGCATTCTCATAGGCTTCATTCCGTATCTCTTCTAATTCTGAATCTGCAGTTTTCTAAGTTCACCGGCCTTGGTCAGATCAAAGTTGAGTTACTTAATTGTCTAGAGGGTCCGGTGTTCTAACTCTACTGGCAGATGACAGGCTTTTCCAAACACGATTCTATAAGGAGACATCCTCAGAACTGTCTTAAAAGCAATGCGGTAAGCCCACAATGCATCATTGAGCTTAACCGACCAATCCTTTTCGTTTTGTCCGACAGTCTTTTTCAGAATGAGCTTGATCTGTCGGTTGGTGACTTCGACCTGTCCATTTGTCTGGGGATGACACGGAGTGGATAACTTGTGATTGATGGAATATTTTCGCATCAGAGTTTCAAAAACTCTGTTACAGAAATGTGATCCATTATCACTAATTATCGCTCTAGGGGTGCCAAATCGGGAGAAGATGTGCTCTTTAAGAAATTTGACAACCACTTTGTTGTCATTCGTCTTAGTTGCACAGCTTCTACCCACTTAGAGACATAATCTATAGCAACCAAAATGAATTGGTTGCCGAAGGAACTGGGAAATGGCCCCATGAAATCAATACCCCAAACATTAAAAATTTCCACTTCAAGGATCGGGTTTAGGGGCATCATGTCTCTTCTTGAAATCTTCCCATTTTCTGACAATTTGCGCATGACTTGCAAAAATGATATGAGTCTTTGAACAAAGTGGGCCAGTAGAACCCACTTTGTAGAACCTTTTCTGCAGTCTTGCGGGGACCGAAGTGTCCTCCGCATGCAAGGTCATGGCAAAAGCTGAGCACACTCCTCTGTTCCTCCTCGGGTATGCATCGTCTAATTATTTGGTCGGGACAATACTTAAAAAGATACGGTTCTTCCCAAGAAGTACCGTACTTGGGCAAAGAAGCGGTATTGGTCTTGCTTTGTCCAGTCAGCGGGTAATTGTCCCGTGGCCAGGTAATTAACGATGTCAGCATACCAGGGTTCCTTAAAAATGGCTAGGATGTGCTCGGTCTGGGAAATCCTCGTTGATCGGAGCTTGGATGGTTGGTGCATTCGGAATTCGTGAGAGATGATCAGCAACCACATTTTCTATACCTCTTTTATCCCAGATTTCTAAGTCAAATTCTTGAAGCAAAAGGATCCACCGAATCAGTCGGGCTTTTGCTTCCTTCTTGGTCATGAGGTATTTCAGAGCCGAGTGATCCGTAAAAATTACCGTCTTTGAACCTAACAAGTAAGGCCGGAACTTTTCTAACGCAAAGACAACGGCCAAGAATTCCTTCTCAGTCGTTGTATAGTTCTGTTGGGCGTCATTCAAGGTCCTACTCGAATAGTAGATCACGTGCTGCCTATTATCGATGCGCTGTCCTAGAACAGCGCTAATAGCAAAATCAGATGCATCACACATGATTTCAAATGGCTGGGCCCAATTAGGAGTGTAGGCTGTCCAAAAGTTACTGGAGGACAAGCCATTGAAAAGCAAAGTTTCAAGCTCTAGACGCGAGGGACTATCAACCGCGTCTCAGCATCAAGGCGCGTCGGCCTGACACCCGCGTCTCAACATCAAGGCGCGTCGGCCTGACACCCGCGTCTCAGCATCAAGGGCGCCGGCCTGACACCCGCGCCTCAGCATCAAGGCGCGTCGGCTTAACACCCGCGTCTCAGCATCAAGGCGCGTCGGCCCGAAACCCGCGTCTCAGTTATAACCACCTTGGTTAAGGGACCAATCACTGCCTACACGTAAGGGAAACCAGCTCCCATCGTGGCGTGTCTTTAGCAGGCACGTGGGTTAGTTACCGCCCATGTAGCGGGGAAGTTGGCCCTCATTGTGGAGCGCTTTTAGGGGGGGCACGTTCACCCCCTAAGACCTCTATAAATAGCCCCGTCGCTATGAAAAAGGGGTCAGACTTTTGGCAATCAAAAAGGAAAGAGAAGAGGATAACAGAGAGATCATCAACAGAGAGAGAACTCGACCCTTCAAGCTAGCTTGCTGCGTACAAGTGGCTCTTCGCTTACCTTCTCTTTTAGAGTTTTGGTAGACGGAGCAGAGTTACTCTTTCTACCGACCGAAGAGGAGATCCCTGAAGGACGGTCATCCGGTCAACGGAGAACAAGATTCACTCTCCACTGTCACACAAAGAACCCAGCCTTAAACAAAGGGGGGATTCAAGATTCAATATCCTCTCTCCCTTGTAACCGGAAGGAACAGTTGTTGTTGTAATCCTTTTCATTCGATTCAAGGAAAACTTTTACTGCAATTCACTGTCTCTCTCCTTTCCCAGGTCATACAAGAGATGGCGACTCCGCTGGGGAAACCTTCGTTACTGACGAACAGGTAGTGGCGCAAGATGACGTCCACTATGAGGGAAAGATGGTCGAATCGCTCGTTGTCGAGTTCGACCAGGCGAAGTACGAAGAGTTCCTCTCTTCTGGCTCCAAGAGCCCAAAGACCCGCATCTGCCGCCGGGTCTCAACGGGGAATGGCCTCGAGTCCCGATCTGTGGCTCTCTCGAGCTCCCCTACTGCCGACTGTGCCAAGCAAGAGACGCGCGTCAACGCCTCTCAGAAGGCCCGCGTGGTCCCAGGCACATCTGCCTTTGCGACCAACCGCGTCGCACAGAACACCCGCGTCAGCATCTCTCAGGAGACCCGCGTGGTCAAAATCCCTGGTGGCCAGCATCAGGATGTCGTTGGTCTCTCTCTACCTCCTCGACGCAATCGAAACGCTGAGCGTCGACAGAGGAGACGTGCGCGTCAGCTGCAAGTTTGAACCGTCGGTTGTCCAACTGAGGCTGGACGCGACGTACAATCGGGCGCCTTGCCCGCGCCGCGTCCGGTACGTGAAGTCCGCGTTTGGCGTCCCAAACGCGAGATTCCTTCAGTTAGGTCCTCCGAGGACCAACTCATCAAACGCCAAGGTGAGACCTCTACGCCTCGTCAAGCACAAGAGGCACGAGCCCATAGGCGTGGGGCCCAGCAGCCCATCCTCTCTCAAGCGTCTCTGCCCCGACGCACCAAACAACAACGCGACACTCGCGTCTCATCTCAACAGAGACGCCAGACGCGCGTTCCACAGCCGCGACGCAAAAACTGCGTCCCTGAAGTCTGCGTCCAGACTGTGCAGCACATGGATGCCTCCCGTCTTCGACGTTGCGAGGTTGATCTTTTCAATCCCCCTCCCGTAGATTTGAGGGATTATCTGACGAAGAAAAGAAGTGCCAATCAGGCCACTTCGTCGTGTTGCTGCCAACGGCTCATCCATATGCTCACTGAGTGCCGTTGTGGGTCAGGCGTGCACCAGCAGTCTTTAGTCAGACAGCTGACCCTGATTCCTCCGTCAGCTAAAAGAAGACGCTCCCACAGAAGGAGAACCTTCTCTGACGTTGAGTACCCGGAGCTCACTGCGAATATGACAAGCAGGAGCAAGGGAAAACAACTTGCAGTCAGCTCAGACGACTCCGAGTCTGACTCTGAACCGGAAGGAGTGTATCGACACACTCTCGCCCCGGACTGGGGCCATTCCCCAATTAATTATAATGCCTTAGCCATGGCATTAATGATTCCCACTCCGCTGTAGCGGAATCAAGGGCTTCGAACTCTTCCGTCGAGAAGGAGACCTCCGCCTACATGACAGGCGCTCCTGAGGAGACGACTAAACGTTTGGAGCAGATCCAGAAGGCACAAATGGATATGATTCTTGCTCAGCAGGAATCTATCAACTCCCTCAAGCAGGCAATTGCACAGTTGCTCGAAGACAGGAGGAGATCCCCTCCTAAAAAGTCAAAGGGCAAAGCGAAAAAGGGAGAAAGCTCATCTTCCGAACCTTCTGAGGAGACGCGGCGATCTACCTCCGGCTCGTCCAAGTCCTCGTCGCAAGTAAAAGGCGACCAAGACCAGGGAAAGGCTCATGTTAAAAGAATGAGTCAACTGGAGCGACGCCTCGAGGCCCTTGCTAATCGCAAAGATCTCCAAGAAGTAGGAGTGGTCCGGCCCTATCCGGCTGAATGGATTCAGTCCCGTACCCTCCTAAGTTCAAGGCTCCAACCCTCCAAGCATTTGACGGGAAGGGGTCCCCCAACCAGCACATCTACTACTTCAAATCCCAGACCGAAATGTAGTGGATAATGACGCTATTTTGGCGCGCCTGTTCATTGGCACCCTGAAAGGGTTAGCCTTTGAATGGTTTATGAAGCTCCCAGAAGGTTCTATCAAGAACTGGGGCGATCTGGAGAAGCTGTTCTTAACACGCTTCTTCGAGGATGACTCGGAGGTCACAATGCCTACCCTTCTAGCTACCAAACAGCGGAGAGGGGAGTCTGTCAAATCTTTCGTGGAAAGATTTCGGAACATGGCCCTCCGGTGTCCAAGCGGTATGACCCAGGCCACCCTGGTGGAAACATGCCGCCACAATCTCCAAACCTCACTCCTTGCTCAAATAGGAGTTGCTGAAAGCCGCACCTGGAAGCAATTAGTCCAACAAGGTGAACAGGCTGAGGAGATTGTCGCCCGCGTCCGAGCGGAGGAAGGTAAGCCTAGGCCGGAAAGGTCGACAAGGCGTGCACCGGACACATCCCTCCAAACAAAGCGGAAGGATAATTTGGCCACGGAGACCAAATCTCCCGCCAAACCTCAAACAGGCAAGGCAAGTGGCTCTTCAAGCCAGCCACGCGCCAACAAACAATATTCCTTCAAGGAGGAACATGTCGATTCGCTCTTTAAACTACTCAACAAGAGCAACCGACTGAAGCTCCCTGAAGCTCGACGCCCAGAGGAAGTCGGCAAGACCGACAATCCCAACTACTGCATGTACCACAGAATGTTGGGACATCCCACCAAAAGCTGCTACGTCTTCAAGGACGTCCTTCAAGCTCTGATTGATGCAGAGGTGTTAAAACTCCGACCAGAGCAGAAGAAGGTGACGGCTAATGTGACGTCAGTCCTCCAGTTCGGGAGACAACCTCCAACACCTGTAGGGGTAGCTCCTATCCCAAGAGGAGAGCTGAGAGTGGTCAACACAGACCCTCACCAGCAGCAAGAGAAAGGCTTGGTACCGGTCCCTACACCTCAAGGGGAAATTATGTGGGTCCACCCTGACCTTGTCAATGAACAGCAATGGACTACTGTGACCAACAGGAAATCCAAAGGCAAGGCGAAAGCCTCATCCTGCAATGTGGTAGGTGCCTCCTCTCGAGAAGCGGAGACTGATATCCCTTCACTGACCGACTCAGAGGAGGAAACGATAGTCCTGGCCGCAGAGCCCAACCAACCGATGGCGGGAACCCGTTCAGGACAGGCGTACTTGAAATAGTACGGCGAAACGGCAGAAGTCCCTCCACAACCAACTGCGGAGCCAGTCAGGCCCTCCACAAAATCACCTGTGGAGAAGCAGAAGGGGACTCGATTTTCTAGAGCCCTTCAAAAGGGCATTACGGAAGGATCTACGCCACCTTACCGCTTTGATGTCCTGGCTCAGTTGGCCAACATTCCGGCACGCATTATCTTGTATGAACTTCTTAGACTATCAAAGTCGACCAGGGAAGCTCTGCAAGAAGCTCTGGCAAATGCTGAGGTCTTCATGACCCAGGTGCCGAAGGAGGAAGATGTAGAACATTGCCTCCACACCTCCCAGAACACCCCTTGCATCACCTTCACGGCAGATGATATGCAGGTGAAAGGGAAGCATGATCGACCCCTGTACTTCACAGGGTATATCGGATCGTCTGAGGTGAACCGCATCCAGGTAGACCCAGGTCCGCGTTTGAGCATCATGCCTCGCTGGGTCATGCAACATCTCGGCTTTCCTACCCATCGTTTGAGCCCTACCCAGACGACTATCTATGGGTTCAATGCCAACCAGACCCGTCTGATGGGAAAGATCAAGCTCAAGTGTCAGATTGGAAGCCTCAAGTCAGAGGTGACATGCTACATCATCGATGCCGACACTTCCTACAATCTGTTGCTGGGACGACCGTGGATTCACCGCAACTCCATCGTTCCCTCCACTCTCCACCAAGTCATGAAGTACATTGACGGGGGTGGAAATGTGCAGACGTTGATTGCCGAAAGGCATCCGTTCAAGGGGGTCGAGAATTATTTCACCGACTCTTTGCTGTACCAAGATCCGGTGAAACGGATGAAGCCCCACAACCAGAAGAGCCAGACTCTGGTAATGAGGCTGACACTGAGCTTGAGAAAGAAGAATGCCTGTGGGAGTTAGAACCACTTGTAACGGGCACTAATAAACCCGATGTCGATAATACCACCGATGATGTAGGCAGTTGGTATATTAATGAAGATTTAGATTTTGCGTATTTTTCTGCGTGTGCTTCTGATTCAATACCGTCAGACACTAGCACTGATATAGATGACGATCTCTGGTCGGCAATGGGTGCCTTGACATCATTACATGTACCAGTGAAATCGTCTTTCGAGACATACCAAGACAATGATAATGCGCAAGAATCTATATTCATGTTCCAGCGAGACGGAAAGGCAAAAACCTATTCTCTTTGGGCGAATTTCGTCTGAATCAACGCCCCGCGACGAATCAGAAGGCGAGGAGGAATCACCTCAGTTCGATCATTATGAACCAAAAGCACTCAAAATGATGAAGTGCATGGGGTACGATCTAACCGACAGACCCGGTTTGAACTTCAGCAAAGAAAAGAGGACGTTGCTTCAATCCTTTGTGCCAAAAGGGAAGACCCCCGATTATTATCATCGGACACGCCGGGGGTTGGGCTATGTATCAACTCCGGTTCCATCAGCCTCCAATTCTCAAGAATCATCAAGCAACAATTATTCTTCAGACACATCATCCTGGGAGTCAGATGTCAGTGTCGCAACATCTTCAAGGAACTTTCAGTGAACATGGTTTCGACAAGCCACCTCGAAGATAGAGATGAAGAAATGATCCAATCCGGTACAGATCCTTGGATCAAACATTTAAATGCTCTTTGGGACACCCGCTTTGAACAGCGCGAGCCACCCACAGAAGATAAGATTGTTCAGATCAACCTAGGAGATGAGGCTAACCCTAAGCCCATCTTCATAAGTGACGGCCTGTCACCTTCGGAGAAGAAAGATCTAATATCTCTTGTACAAGAGTATATAGATGTCTTCGCCTGGAATTATGAGGACATGCCAGGACTTGATCCTCAAGTGGCTATGCACCGCCTCAACATCAATCCGGACGTAAAGCCTGTCAAACAACAGCAGTGACGGTTTCGCCCAGAAATAATGGAGGCAATTCAATCAGAAGTCAGAAAACTTATTGATTCTGGCTTCATTAGGGAAGAACAACATCCTGACTGGGTAGCCAACATCGTCCCCGTCTCCAAGAAGAACGGGAAGATCCGGATCTGCATCGACTTCCGTGATCTAAATGAGGCTTGTCCCAAAGACGAATTCCCATTGCCAATCACAGACGTTATGATTGACAATACTTGCGGATTCGAGCGAATGTCCTTCATGGACGGATTCTCAGGATACAATCAAATCAAAATGTATCCTGACGATGAAAAACACACCTCTCTTCAGGACACCATTGGGGGTTTATTGCTATACCGTCATGCCCTTCGGACTGAAAAATGCAGGGGCAACATATCAAAGGGCCATGAATGCCATTTTCCATCAGCAAATACGCAAAACGGTGGAATGTTATGTTGATGACATCACGGTAAAAAGCCGCACTAAAGGTGATCATATAGCAGACCTGAAGGTGGTCTTCGACATCATGCGGGTTCATCAATTGAAGATGAATCCCACAAAGTCCTTCCTGGGGGTGGCCAGTGGCAAATTCTTAGGATTTGTTGTAACATCCACCGGAATTCACCTGGACCCAGAAAAAGTCCGCGCTATCCGGGAAATGCAACCCCCGAGAAATCTCAAGGAACTCAGGGGATTGCAAGGACGATTGGCATACATCCGCAGGTTTATCTCAAACCTCTCCGAAAGATGCCAACCCTTCGCTAAGCTGATGAAGAAGGGTGTCTCATTCATTGGGATGACGCTTGCCAAAAAGCGTTTGAGGAAATCAAGCAATACCTCACCCAACCACCAGTCCTTGCAGCTCCAGTATTCGGAAAGCCGTTTCTGGTGTACGTCCAGCAATGGATCATTCTTTGGGAGCTCTACTAGCTCAGAATGACGATCAGGGACGTGAGCAAGCAATCTACTATCTGAGTAGAACAATGATCGGAGCCGAACATCGGTATAACCCGATCGAGAAGGAATGTTTGGCACTAGTGTTTGCTATCCAGAAAATGCGACACTATCTGGTAGGCCAAACTATAAACGTCATATCAAAAGTCAAACCCCCTGAGGTTACTTATGACTAAACCTTCATCATCGCTAAATGGCCGACTGGCAAAATGGGTCATATTGCTCTCCCAATATGAGATGCGCTTTTTACCACAAAAGGCCATTAAGGGACAAGCAGTCGCAGATTTCCTAGCTGAACACTCAGATCCGAGGGCAGTTAAAGTCTACGAGGATCTCCCAGATGAAGTTGCTGAAGTCTGCCTGACTCAGACATCGTTCGAAAGTCAAGTCTGGTAACTTTTCTTCGACGGTGCATCAAGAACAAGCCCGAAGGGACACTTAGTAGCAGGAGTGGGGGTAGTACTTGTATCCCCACAAAACTATGTGATTCCCCGAGCTGTCTCATTAACTGAGCCTTGTTCCAATAATGTGGCGGAGTACAACGCTCTTTTGATTGGGATGCAATTCGCCGACGAGATTGGCGTTAAAAATCTCGAGGCATACGGCGACTCCAAGCTCATCGTCAGCCAAATTCGCGGGGAGTACGAAGTCAGACATGAAGACTTAGTACCCTATTACAATGCAACTATCCGCATGGCCGAGGGGTTTACGAGCTTCTACATCGACCATGTACCGCGCAGGCAAAATGCGCATGCAGATGCACTCGCATCTCTGGCTGCCTCCTTAGCTCTTCCAGCTGGAGCAATGGAGAAGATATTCGTCTACAGCCACGACCTGTATTGCCCGAGAAATGCTCTCGAGGATTATCAGGAGTCGGCGGGAGGTCGTCACCGCGAAGAAGCATTTGAAGTGTCAACCGGGCCAGAGCTTAAAGACTGGCGATTCCCCTATATCGACTATGTCTTGTATGGCATCCTGCCTGAGGACGCCAAGGAAGCGGCTGCCATTCGAAGGAAAGCCCCTAAATTTACTACAATGCGATTACACGAACATTGTATCGTTGATCGCATGACGGGATCTTGCTCCGGTGCCTCTCACCAAGCGAGGCTCAAGAGGTATTGAAAGAAGCCCACGACGGCATGTGTGGAGCCCATCAACCTGGCCCAAAACTGGCACATCGACTCCAAAGATTGGGTTACTACTGGCCCAAGATGATTGCGATGCCGTCACTTATGCCAAGAGATGTCACGCCTGCCAAGTGCACGGCGATTTCATCCATCAAGCACCAGGGGTACCTCCACTCTACGGCCTCTACCTGGCCATTTGAAATGTGGGGCATGGACGTAGTTGGTCCTATCAGCCCACCATCATCAAAAGGACATCGGTTCATTTTGGCAATAACCGATTATTTCTCCAAATGGGCCGAAGCCATCCCTTTGAAGGAGGTCAAATCGTCGAACGTGATCAAATTCGTGAAACACCATGTTATTTACCGTTTCGGCATACCTCGGCGAATTGTCCACGACAATGGGCCTCAGTTCATCAGCCAGGCTTTCCAGAGATTCTGCGCTAAGTTCAGAATCCAGAGTGTGTCCTCAACGGCATACTATCCTGCCGCTAATGGCCTCGCAAAAGCTTTCAACAAGACTATTGGCAAGCTTCTCAAGAAGTTCATCTGGAAAAGTCAACGAGACTGGGACGACAAGTTGGGTGAATGCTTATGGGCTTACCGCACAACTGTGCGAACCCCAGCTAAAGCTACACCATTTTCTTTGGTCTATGGGTGCGAAGTCGTACTCCCACTAGAGATACAAATTTCATCTCTACGCGTCGCCTTGACAGCGGAGATGACAACCGAGGAGAAGCATCGACAGCGACTCCAAGAACTGGAGGCCTTAGATGATAAGCGTCTGCAGGCCCAACAACAAATCGAGCTCTACCAAGCTCGAATTACCCGAGCCTTCAACAAGAAAGTTAAAGTGCGAACTTTCAAGAAAGGCGATCTTGTCTTAGCCGTCAGAAGACCCATGGTAATGACGCACAAGACAAAAGGAAAATTTCAACCCAAATGGGAAGGACCATTTGTAGTAGAGTCAGTCTACTCAAATGGGTCATATCGCCTCATAACCCCGAATGGCGATACACTCATGATGTCGATCAATGGCAAGTTCCTGAAGAAATACTATCCTTAGATGGTATTCTTCCGCTGATCAAGTTAAAAATACACCTCTGATCAAAACGAGAAGAGCTTCTTCTTCATAATATCCGACGCCCCCGACGGCTAAGGATAGAAGAAAATGTTGGCTTTTAAGTCCAACATAAGTCTTCGACAACTCATCATGCTGAGGGGAATAGCATGGCTAGCCCACTCAAACGGTAGTTGGTAAAGGCACCTCAAACCCGTTGACAGCTGAGGATTTGCTAAAAATCCTAAGGGACACGTTCCCATTTGATCCGACGCCCCCGACGGCTAAGGATAGAAGAAAATGTTGGCTTTTAAGTCCAACATAAGTCTTCGACAACTCATCATGCTGAGGGGAATAGCATGGCTAGCCCAACTCAAACGGTAGTTGGTAAAGGCACCTCAAACCCGTTGACAGCTGAGGATTTGCTAAAAATCTTAAGGGACACGTTCCCATTTGATCCGACGCCCCCGACGGCTAAGGATAGAAGAAAATGTTGGCTTTTAAGTCCAGCATAAGTCTTCGACAACTCATCATGCTGAGGGGAATAGCATGGCTAGCCCAACTCAAACGGTAGTTTGGTAAAGGCACCTCAAATCCGTTGATAGCTGAGGGTTTGCTAAAAATCCTAAAGTGGACTTGGCTCCACTCTTTCCTCCAAAATCCCCTACCAATTCTCATCCACAGAATGGTAGATCTACAAAATACAACCATTACTAAGTCAACACTATACCTCTGGTAATGGAAACTTTTCAATATTCCTTGTCGAGTACAAGTTTTGTTTGTCAACTCTACACGGAGTATCAAATTTTCAAATTTGCCAATTAACACTACACTCTGGCACTTCAAAATTTTCACTTGTCAATTCTCACCAATGGAATGACAGGTCCTCAAATTACTCTTATCATGAGTCAATCTTTGTCAAGTTAATATCACACCTCTGACAAGTTACTGTTAAAGTTTAACACCACACCTCTAAACAGTAATCAAGTTTCTGCCAGGTTTAATATTACACCTCTGACAGTCACTTTTCTTCAGACTTCCACACCGAAGCTGAAATGGATGATGCTAAGTTAACACCACACCTCTAGCATCCAAGTCATTGCTAAGTTCAACAATACACCTATGGCCATGACTTTCCCTCGGACTTCCTTATGCAAGCCGAGATGACCAATGCTAAGTTCAACATTACACCTCTAGCATTACCCTTACTGTCAAGTTAAACATTACACCTATGACAGTGACACTTCTGAGTTAAGTTAATATCACACCTCTGACTCACATCCTTGTCAAGTTAACATTACACTTCTGACAAGACCACTTCCAACCCGTTAAGTTAATATCACACCTCTGACGGTAACAAACTTTCCTAGATTCCCTACGAGTCTAGTCCCACTTGTTATTCTCTTCAACAGAATAACAAGTCTACCTAAAGCATTGTTAGGTTAATACTACACCATCAACAGTGTTTTCATCAAATCCCAGTTGAGCTCAATCAAGTTAATCCCAAACACTTGATAAAAGTTCACCCTCCCTGGGGGTACCATTCTACTTGTCACTTTCTCTTATAAAGTGGCGGTGTCCATCAAAAATTTCACCCCTGTCAAGTTAATATTACACCTCTGACAGTATCATGAGAGTTCCTGAATAGGATCTTTTTCTCCACAAAATTTGACTTGTTAAAATTTTCATTTTTGATAAGCCAAAGATTCTTTGCTTCTATGCGTCTGACCAAAAAGAGACAAAAAAGAGTTCAAGACAATGAAAGAGGCAAAAAGAGAAGTGTCACTTTTATTTATTTCCAGGCACATGAAAGTGATACAAAAACGCTCTCTTTTACAATAAGATTGAGTGTTACAGTCAAACGCTCTCTTACAATAAGATGGAGTGTTACAATTAAGGAGTACAAAGAAGTCCCTCTCCCTCTCAGAGGTTGCACTCACTCCTTAAAGCCGCGTCTGATTCCAAGTGCGCGATGTTTTGTGGCTACAATAGAAGCTGGTTACACCACGATGCATGATGTAAACATCGAAAGAGCCCTAGCTGACTAAGCTAAGAGCAATGTGTTTTTGAGATCGAACGGGGGTCTTGAGGTCCGGTGGCAGCAGAAAGCCCTGCAACCCTTCATTCATAAGCGTCGCTCTTCCACCAGAAGGCCATCCAGCAGACATGAAGAGTCCTTGATGTTACTTCTGGGGTGGGAGAGGAAGAGGATCCTATCCGCCACCGCAACCGCCGGAAACCCCCTCGCCGCCATACTCACCCTGACCATCCCTTGCCAGCAGGCATGAATGGTGCAGTAGACCTGGAGAGACCTTGGCGAACGTCGATTCCTCATCAGGGACATAATATATTCCCTTGTGGACGACGAGGACTATAATATATTCCCTTGTGGACGAACATCGAACAAGTCCGCTGGCTGAAATATTCCTCCAGGGCCCAGCGAACCTGAAAAAGGACAATCAAGCCTACCTGCAAAGATAAACAAGAGGTTAGCAAATCTGGAACTTGGTATACTTTAAAGAATACTAAGTAACAAACGCGGCTATTATGGAGAATTGCAAACGCGGGAATAAGCCCGCGCGGTGAACCAAACTACTGCGTCAGCAGAGACAGACGCGAATCAGAACTGTGAACACACACAGGATTCAAACGCAGCCTCATCTTACGCCCGCGTTTAAAAGCACAAGACGCGAGAAACTTCAGACGCCGAAAATTGCCATCTCCCAGTTGAATAAACAAGAGTTGCAAGATTCGGGTCTGAAAATTTCAGCCCAATTTGGAATTCGCTCAAGTCAATGGCCTTAAACGCCAGCTTAACGAGCAAAGCCCGCGCCAAGGATTTTAGCACTTGCGTCCAGAGGGGAAGTTGGCGGCGCAGATTCCAGAAGGAATGCACCAAATCAGACTTCATGAGAAAATTCCAGGTGATTATGCCAAAATGCAAACTTGGGTGGACTAGAAAACATCACGGCAGGTCGGGACAGCATACCGGCAGAGGCCTCTACCGAGAGTTGGGCTCTCTGCATCCAAACGCGAACGAGCAAGATGATCCAAGAGACGCTTTTTCTTGAAGAGACCAAACAGGAGCATAAAAGCCCTGGGTCGTCTTCATCCACAGAGCCATCTTTATCCATGAACACAGGATCCCTTTTAGACTTTGAAGGAGGCGAGACTTCTCAGAGCAAACCAAAGAAAGAGTAATCCAAGGTCTGGATTGTCAAAGAGGAATAGGGTCAGCCCTATTTATAGGCAGACCCTAATAACTGTCATTAATGGTGCGCTAATCGGAACCGTTGCCTTGGTGGCCGCACGACTGCCGAGGTCCAATGAGAGACTGACGCGTGGAGCGTCGCTTTGGGAACTGTCGCAGACACTGGTCTCCAACCACCAGCGCCGGTGTCGCATTAAAAGGCATTAACGCCTTCAGTCCAATGAAAAATCGACGCGTGGACAACTGCCTTGGGAAACAACGGATGACCCGGTTTCCCAATCGTCAGCGAAGACTTGACGGTCAAAGATCTCTGAAAATCTTTTGGTCAGGCTGCATTAAACGCAGATAGGGATGCCACGTCCAGCTGCATTGAACGCAGATGGGAAAGCCGCGTCCAAGAATCTGCGTCACCTTTCTCAAATTGGAAGGCGTTCACCTGCGTTTTAAAGGAGCGTCCACGTGACTCAAAGTCACGTCCCTTCAGCAAACGGGGCCCTTTCTAAGGGAAAACACTTAGTCCATTCTGAGATTAGTGGAAAATACGCAAGGCTGCGTCCCTCGCATCTGCTCAAGCCGTGTCTTCATTGACAGGACAAATTCGCGTTACTCAAAGCCGCGTTTGTCCCCACGGATCAATGCCGCGTCTCAAAGGACTTAGTTCTATCTGAGTTCTTATGAACTGATGACCGCGTCTCCCTATGGATTGACGCTGCGGAGTGATGACCGCGTCTCACCCTGTGATTGACGCTGCGTCTCATCAAAAGGACTTAGTCCTATCTAAGCTCCTATGGACGGATGACCGCGCCTCACTCTATGGATCAATGCCGCGTCTCAGCAAGCTCAACGCCGCGTCTCATTAAAAGAACTTGGTCTTACCTAAGTTCAGTGTTCACAGCCAGTGATCAGGGAGTTGAATTCGTCCACAGCTAGACAAAGAAGATGGGACAAAAACTTCAAAAACTTTTATTATATCGAAAATAGTAAAAGTGGATACAAACACTCTAATAGAGTGTCCTCTTCTTAAAAAAAAGGGGGGAAGAAGGGGAAAAGGCTAAAAGTCTTGATCTGGCAAAGAGCGGATGCGCTCCCTAAGACGATGCATCTCGTGCTGACGTGCCTTCTCAGCCTCCATCATGGCTTGGACCCGTAGCTCCTCTTCAGATAAAAAGGGTTTTGCAGCCAGCTGTGCTCGCAGAGATTCCAACCTGGAAGAATGAATGATCTGGCTTTCTTCAGCTCGTGCCTTCGCAGCTTGTTGCTCCTCCAGCCTCTTCCGGACAGTGGCAAGCGTCTTCTCATTTTCCGCGATCATGGCTTCCGCCTTAGCAATGGCAGACCGAGCATTGGTAATGGCGAGCTCTGCGTTTTGCCGGATGAACTCGGATTCCATTGAATCGTCAGCCAGTTTCTGACATTCAGCTTGGGAACGCTCGAGATTGCGGACCTCTTCAGCAACTTGTGCTTCCACCTCCTGTCGCTCTTGTTCCTGGATGGCTAGGAGCTTAGTCAGGATGACCTGGGCTTCTTGAGAAGAACTAGCATTGTCCAAAGACTTCAGCTCTTTCAGGTCACTTCCCAGTCGCTCCACCAACAGCATACACGACTTGGCAAGCGAGGAGCCTCCGGTTAATTCGATGTTCCTGGCCATGTTTCCGAGAAACGTCCGGGCGAAGTCAAAAGAGCTACGCCCAGACAGGATAAAATCGATGCACGACCGCATCGCGTCAAGGAACTGCTGCACAGTTTTGCGTGTCAGGAAATCCATGGTGTCATCACCCAAGGTACTCCCTGACCCCCTTTCTATCATGAAGAAAGGGGTGCAAGCCGGCTCTTTTTGCGCGAGAGTCGTACTGGCTACTGGCACTTCCAGAAGTGTCATCGCTGCAGGAGCCTCCACAGCTAATGATGGAGCAGTAAGCGCAATCTCTGGAAGGTCCAGAGATGTTGAATTCTTGGGCGAGCCCAGCGGAGTGGAAGTCTCCCTGGCTTCAATAGTAACCTCTTCACCCTGCAGAATGGATTCTTCCCCAGCCTTAGGAGTTGCCTCCTCTTCCGGCAAAATTGAAGGCTCCCCAATTTCAGTAGTCGCCCTCTCTGGAATTATCTCGGCTACTGAAACCTTGACTCCTTCAGACTGGGTCAACTCTTTTTCCGTCTCCTCGATATGCGAGGGGATCACAGCTTCAATGTCCCCGGCCGACCCTGCAGCATAAAAGAAGAATGTTAAAACATCCTCTTCAAAATGAAAAGGGGAATTAGGTCAAAAGGTGAAAAGAGTACCTTCAGTGGGAGTAATCACCAGCTGTGATACCGCTGATGGCTCACCCCCGTATATTTCTTCCTCTGAGATGTGGGAGAACTTACTCAGATCAGGAAGAGCGGGTTCATCGCCGTAGTCGACCTCGTCTTCAAACTCGCTCTCCCCTGAGAGTGAGGAAGACGATAGCGCCCCGCACGAGACTTCTGCAGCCGGAGCCTTGCCACCAATTACCCCAGTGGTAGGGCTGGGGTCAACTGCCCGTGGACTGGAGATGAAGACACAAGGCGACCCAGGTTGCTGTGCCTCATCTCTCCCTTCATGAGCAAGTAAAAACCCGGGTTGAACTGAAATCCCCGGAATATCGACATCTCCTCCACTCATGATGTCGACCTCTAGTTGCTCATCCTCGTCAGCGGTGGTGGCTCTGTCAACGAGCTCCCCTTCCTCCGCAGACCTACGGTCTCTGCTGCTCGACCTAGGGGCACGACTAAAGGAACATCCTCTTCAGCTATATCTTCTTCCCTCGGTACCTCAATGACTGCAGGGATGTCTTCAGATCGGGAGACTTCGGTCGTCAAGTCTCTCCGAACCCTCTTGGGAGCAGGTTCAACAGTTGAAACAGAGCGTTGACGACGCTTGCTTACCGCCTGTCGAGTCTTTGCCGCTCGTGGCTTCGCCCTTGCTGCTTGCGGCTCCTCCCTTGTTGGTCACGGCTCCGCTCTGATTGCTCGTGGCTCCCTTCCCGACCTTCTCTCGGCCTCCTTCTGAGCCTTCAGGTATTGGTCGATGATTTTCAAGGGTTTACCGGACTCTGACTTTGCCTCAAGATTTGCATTGATGCTCTCAATACATGAAGACCCCGGAGCAAAGTCTGGTGACTGGTTAACCTGAGAATACCAGGTGCAGAAGCTGAAGCTCATGCGGCACTTGGACCCCTCAATAGGTAGACGGAAAGTTGCTCCCGTCCCTCCGGCCACACTGTAGTACCAAGCCCGAGCACCTTCGAACAAGTTCCCTTCGAAGGCGAGTCGAGCATTGGGATTCCCGACGTACAGTTGATCTAGCCGAACTGTCGAGCGAAACGATTCGGCATGTACGGCTCGATGGTGCATGAAGTCCCTTGCCGGAAAAGCACATATCCGGGCCGGATATTAATCAACCACCAAAAGGCTCTGCGGACAACCTCGTGAAGCCATCTGAGCCCGCGGAATCAGTACATTGATCCCCGGAGGATGCACCAGGGATCTCAGGGAAGCAGCGATTGATCTGGTAATTCACGGGATCTGAAAGCCGCTTCCGGACGTAATATATATAACGTCACTCCACCTCGAATCCTCCCAACCGCTGTACAAAAGGGACGGAACTCTCCCTCCAACGCACCGCCGTCATCAAAGAAGGGCAGTGCATCACGTACCAAGCCAGAAGGTACGTATAAGGCAGCTCGATCCGAGGGTTAGGACGCTTCACCGTCGGATTCCCCTCTGAGTCGACATACGGCTTGCCGTGGGAGTCGGCAGTTTTCGGCGCCTCGCAGAAACTCTTGGTTAGCGCCCGCAACCCGCTCTGAATGCCAGCCACCATGGCCGGGAGAAGGGCTATAGGGTTGCTATGAGCCAGGAGCACCGCCGGGTACACCACGTCGGCAACAATAACTTCATGTGGCAACGTGGGCACCACACAGCGCTTCAGCCACAGCATCAAGAAGCCTGCCAACAGTGCCCTATCGGAGATAGGGGTCCGGGCTTGATGGTGGAAGCTTTCAAAAATCAGGTCAGGGTCAAAACCGTCCTCGTTCGAGACCGTGGTGTAGAAGCCTTCAGAAGCCTGGTCGATCCTCTCTTCAATCTCCCTGTCGGAACTGGGAACCAGTCGGGTTATCGGAGTATCTTTACTATCGATACCATTAAATAAGTAACTGGCCCAAGACAGTTGCTTGACTCCCTGCGACCGCCAGTTGGTTATCTGACCACAAATGTGGAAGTGACACATCACTTCCCAGTAAGTCTCGTACACCCGAGGAAACTCTTTCTTCAAGTGGTGGAGCTCCTCAGTGGTCGGGACATATTCCTCATACGGGATGTCCCCTGTTGCTAGCCCCGAGACCTCATGCAGCTCGTGCAGTGCAAGGCCCATCTCTCCAACCGGGTAAAGAATGTCCCCGTCAGCGGGTTGTAGCGCTCCAGGATCCCGAAAAAGTTATGAAAGCCTGGTGGGACACCCCACTGTACGGCCCTGACCGCCACGTACAGTCCCACACGCTTTAGCAGATCCCCAAGGTCGGTGAGGACGAAACCTACCATTCTGCCCCACCAGTAGTTCTCCGTGGAATGGACCCACCCAGGCGCACGAAACCCGACCGGATAATCACCCTCCGCTTCCATGAACGAGTTGAGGAAGGTAGTGCCAAGTTGTGGAATCTCTCCAGCCGGAACCTCAGACTTGCGCGACCCAGGGAAAAGGCCGAGAACTGACCTGTCATGGCTATCATGACGGTGTACTTTATGGGAACCCAAATCACCGAGAGTAATCTCAGGGACGTATCGAGAAAGGTCCCATTCCATCTTCCGAGGGACGAACATGTGCTGGAAGTAGGACAGCGGGAACATCCTCTCCATGTCCGGAAGAAAGAATCTTCCACCCTTTATCTGACGGAGCCATTTATAAGTTCCGTCATACACACGATAGCCGCCGTCGTCGATACGATCTCCAAAGAAGAAGGCAGGCTTTTCCAACTTGACGTGAGCATCCGTTGTGAATGCCGCATCGGTCATAAGTACCCGAAAAGTCCTCACGCCAACATTAGAGAGCCTTTCCCTGCGATCCGGCGACTTGTCAGCAGTCACAGGGGCAGTCCTGCGTAGTACAAAAGTCAAGTCCTGGTCAGCACCACCCACATGTCCAAAGTGGCGCGTCTTGGCGAGTGAAGCAGAAGGATGGGGCACTGCAAAAGAAAAGGACACTTTATTAGAAGCAAAAAATGCTAAATGTTCATAATCCAGACGCAGAAGAGATACTGGACGCAGGAATTATCAAATCCGCGTCCAGACCTGCGAAACTGCGTCCAAACGCAGAAGAGATACTGGACGCAGGAATTATCAAATCCGCGTCCAGGCCTGCGAAACTGCGTCCAAACGCAGAAGAGATACTGGACGCAGGAATTATCAAAACCCGCGTCCAGACCTGCAGGATCTGCATCTCCACCACCAGAAAGTCATGGAATGTCCTTGATATCACTTCTGAGGTGCGAAAAGAAGGGAGTTATCCACCTTAACCCTTCTATCACCATAATCGCCAGAAGTTAAGGAGGGTAATTCCCTTCCTTTCACACCCCCAGATTTCTAAGTACTTGGACTCAAGTGCCAGATTCATCAAAATCGGCAGCTGATGGAACAGAACGCAAAGATCAAATTCGCGTTCTGCAAACCAAGTCTGCGTCTGAACCCTTCACAATTAGAAATATTCTAAGTGAAGAATCTGAAACGCAGGACCCAATGGCGCGAGGGTCCAAACCCGCGCCTCGGTTATCAGCTCAAAGACTGCGTCTGAAACCGCATCTGAGAATCAAACACGAGTTATATCTTGTGTTAAAGATTCTTAGGGTTCCATGAACCCCCGTTAATGGCGAAATCCACGCCCAACAGCCATTATACCTGGGAAAGCAGCATCCTGCGCAGAAGAAGCGCCCCTCCGGGCCTCGTCGACGGTCGCCCGTGAAGAAGATGCGGTTGGCTGGTCTTGGTTGCCATTGTTAATCAAGAATCTGATGTGAGTATGAACAGGGGAAGAAGAACTCTGTTTCTTAAAAAAACCTAAAGTAGAACGCTCGGAGAAGAAGAGGTATCTCTCCAACTGTGGCTATTTATATGCACAAGGATTCGCAAAGATACGCGGCGTGTGACCCGATAAAAGCTGCAGCAAATCATCGCATGACGCGTAGAGCAAATCTTCGCGAAGATCATGCGTCACGACTCCACAGCGAATCGTCATTTGACACGTGGCGCGGGTCAATTAATGAACCAAGAAATCCGTGCACCAAAAGGTGAAATCCTGCCGGTTCCCCAGGCTAGCTGGCGGCGTAATCATCACACGGCACAGATTCACATCCAAGGGACGCACCTCTTCAATGGACATGCTCCGTCAGCATCTCCATAAATTCATTCGGGAGGTCGCGTCTCTCTACAAAGTCTGCATCCGACCCAGCGGCCCCAACATCGTGTTTGCCTCATGGAAGATCGGGCGCGTTTCCATTGCCAAAGGACGCACCCTACAGAAATCGCGTCTTTAAGCAGTACCATCTCGGCTTTTTGAAAAGAACCTGCGTTCGGCCTCCTGCTTCTACAAAATCAGTTCAACAGTACACTGACGCAAGCAGACGACTAACCACTCCTGGTTTAAAGCACACTCGTGACAGACTAAAAGCAATCGGGGAGGTTTAGACTGTGCATCTAGACACTCAACACGATCAACTCTGGTGGCTTCAAAGAGTTCAAACAGTACACTCACGAAGACCAACTCCAGATAAGATCGAACCCGGAGCATCAACAGTCCAGCCATTAAGGTGAATTCAGCTAGAGTCCAAAGTATTTCGAAATCCGTCCCAGTTAACTGCGGAATATCGAAAACTTTAGAGAGGGGTTCTGTAGGCTGTCCAAAAGTTACTGGAGGACAAGCCATTGAAAAGCAAAGTTTCAAGCTCTAGACGCGAGGGACTATCAACCGCGTCTCAGCATCAAGGCGCGTCGGCCTGACAACCGCGTCTCAGCATCAAGGCGCGCCGGCCTGACACCCGCGCCTCAGCATCAAGGTGCGTTGGCCTAACACCCGCGCCTCAGCATCAAGGTGCGTCGGCTTGACACCCGCGTCTCAGCATCAAGGCGCGTCGGCCCGAAACCCGCGTCTCAGTTATAACCGTCTTGGTTAAGGGACCAATCACTGCCTACACGTAAGGGAAACCAGCTCCCATCGTGGCGTGTCTTTAGCAGGCACGTGGGTTAGTTACCGCCCATGTAGCGGGGAAGTTGGCCCTCATTGTGGAGCGGTTTTAGAGGGGGCACATTCACCCCCTAAGACCTCTATAAATAGCCCCGTCGCTATAAAGAAGTGGTCGGACTTTTGGCAATCAAAAAGGAAAGAGAAGAGGATAACAGAGAGATCATCAACAGAGAGAGAACTCGACCCTTCAAGCTAGCTTGCTGCGTACAAGTGACTCTTCGCTTACCTTCTCTTTAGAGTTTTGGTAGACGGAGCTGAGTTACTCTTTCTACCGGCCGAAGAGGAGATCCCTGAAGGACAGTCATCCGGTCAACGGAGAACAAGATTCACTCTCCACCGCCACACGAAGAACCCAGCCTTAAACAAAGGGGGGATTCAAGATTCAATATCCTCTCTCCCTTGTAACCGGAAGGAACAGTTGTTGTTGTAATCCTTTTCATTCGATTCAAGGAAAACTTTTACTGCAATTCACTGTCTCTCTCCTTTCCCGGGTCATACATCGACCAGAAGGTCAATTTTGACAATTTCTGGCTGAGCTATATTTTTGAGAGGCTATATATAGGGCTTCTCTGGGCTGTTTTCAACAAGATTTTTAGAGAGCTTTTCTTCCTATCTCCTCAGTGTTTTACAGCAAGTTTGAAAGGAATTTTTGAGCCTAAAAGTTTTATTTTATTTGTTTTTAAAGTGTTGAAAAAAATCAAAGAAAAGTGAGTCTTTGGAAAATTGGTTTTGATCCTTATTTCATATCTATCTATTATTTTTCCCAAGTATTTTTCTTTATTATTTTTTTTCCAAACGCTTTATTTTCTCACACTTAAGCTATCATATCTAATCCTATCTATAGGATCTTGTTTTGTGAGGAAAGTTGTTTGTAGTCTATTGTGATCACCAAGTGTTGTTTGTGGTCTATTGTGATCATCAAATTTGTAATCTCTTCTTAGCTTTGGGTTTGTGCCTATACCTCCTGTGTAGAGGTAATTGTGATTGAGTTTTGGGTTTGTGCCTATCCCTCTTGTGTAGAGGTGATTATGCTTAAGCTTTGGGTTTGTGCCTATCCCTTTGTGTAGAGGTGATTGTGGTTAAGCTTTGGCTTTTTGTCTTATCCCTCTTGTGTAGAGGTGATTGTATTTTGCCTTTGTGCCTATCCCTCTTGTGTAGAGGTGATCGTGTTTGAGAGAGGAGTAGTGTATTCCAAGTGTAGAATTGTAATTCCTTGGTGAAGGTCTCTTTGTGGAAGGTCCTGTGTGGATATAGTGAAAATCCTTCTGTGTAAAGGCGGGGACGTTGAGCAGTGCCTCGAATCTCGAAACATTTCTTATTGTTTGCGTTTGATCCACTATCTCTTAACTCTATCTCTCTTATATCTTGCATTGCTTTGAAAGTACACCTAGAGGGGGGAGAATAGGTGTAAGGCTAATCTAATGACAAATAATGCGGAATTTTAAAAACTAATTGCAACACACTTAGTGTAACCAAAGAGTGTAGCCGAATTCCCGGTGAAGGGCTCTGGACTAACTCCTCTTGATTCCTCTAAATAAGAGTTGTGGTGCTATATGAAGCTCTCTTGGCTGAACACAAGTGAGGCATACAAACAAACTAAGTATATATGAATGATATGACAATATGAATCAATGCAAGGTAAATAAGAGAGAGTTAGAGAAAGTGAATCAAATGCAAATACCGAGATATGTTTCGATATTCGAGCACACAGCTCTACGTCCCCGCCTTCACACAGAAGGATTTTTACTATCTCATCCACACAGGAAACCTCCACTAAGGATTTGGGTAAATCAATTTGAGAGTACATAATTCCTCTCTCAATAATACAACCTCTCGCTGGAGGCAAGGCACAAAACAAATCATCTCTACACTTAGAGGGATAGGCACTTAGCCAAAAAATGATCAACCTCACAAATAAGGGATAGTGACAAAGCCACAACTCCACCTCTTCACTAAGAGGGAACACAACTTTCATTATCACCTCTCACTAGAGGGATCTCAATACAATCACCTCTCACTAGAGGGATATCACAAAGTACAGAAGGATTACAACTCTAGGTGATCACAAAGACCACAAACCAAATTTTGCCACAAAATAGATCCTAATAGATAGGATAGATAGCTCAAGTGTGAGAAAAACAAAGAGTTTGAAAATCAAAAACACAAGGAAAAACTCTTGGGAAAACTTCTAGAAAAGATATAAAAATGAAGATCAAAAACCAATCCCAAAGACTTCTCCTTTTCTTGATTTATTCAACCCTTTTAAAAACAAATAAGATCAAATTTTTTGCTCTAAAAACTCTTTTTAAAAACTTGTATTAAACACTGAAAGAATGAGAATTTTTACTCTTTAAAAACTTAATCAAAACAGCCAAGGATATGGGGTATTTATAGCCCCAATCTAAATCTGCCCGTTGGCAACAGGAAAGGGCAAATTTGCCCTTACGGTCGACCGGGCGGTCGACCGGCCAACGGTCAAATTTATAACCATTGAGCCAATCGGTCGACCGGGCTTAGATCCAGAGAGCAACGGCTCTCTGGCCGATTGACCGCTCGGTCGATCGGAGCAAGATACAGAGAGTAGAACTCTCTGCCGGTCGACCGGTCGGTCGACCGGGGCCTTTTTCGAGAGAGCAGAAGCTCTCTGGCGGTCGACCGACCCGGTCGACCGGCCCACCAGCCTGGCTGCGTGCACGTCCTGTGCACGTGGGTCGACCGGACCGGTCGACCAACTTCTACCTCGGTCGACCGGCCCGGTCGACCGGCAGACAGCCAGTCCAGCCAATATAGGATTTAAAAACTTGGGGTTTTTATCTTTAATTAAATCCCATAAAATCACATAAATTCCACAGAAATCAGTTCTTATTAGATCTTTGAAATAAAAATATGTGTGACAAAAATTCAACACATATTTTAAACAATTTGAACCATTTTTGTGAGATTGAAAATTTATCTTAAACCAAAATCTGTATTTTCAAAACTTAGATTTTTGAAATGGAAAACCGTTTTCTCCAAAACTCATGTAAATACAAAAACATGATATTGAAACAACTTTGAAGCATATTGTATATGGATAGAATCTAATATACATGAAAGATATTATATCTATATTTTTGATATTAAATCTAAAATTAAGTTTTGTTAAAATATAAAACTCCAAACACATGAATAGGCTTATCAAAATAAGTTTTTCTAAGTATATGAAGCATAGATGTATATAGATCAAATCTAATATACATTAAACCATGTAAACTTGTTTTGATTCTATCTCTTCATGAAAATCAAGATCGGTTAAACCGAAAATCAAAATCAAAACATGAAACTTGTGTGTGTATTGTGAACTTGAGCATATCAACACTATCTAATCTTTAACACAAAATCTAAACAATCTTAAACTAAACAAACTGATGTCTTCTTATAGAACTCCGTCTCCAAGTTGACTCGATTCAAACACGATCCACCGAGCTTGACTCTAACCGAGTGCTAGATGTGACTTGACGTTCGAGCTCTTGAATCACCAAGTGAAAGCTCCAAAATACCTTAATTGAAACTAATCATCTACTAATATCTTAGTTAAATATCCAAAACTAAATATCACAAGATTATTAGTAAACAATAACTACATGAGTTAATCATCATCAAAACTAGATTGAAGGGCCTCTGGGCCAACAATCTCCCCTTTTTGATGTTGACAAAACTCATGGAGTTATATATGCATGGGTTAAAGTTAAGCTTCAAAGAAGCTACTCCTTAACTCATGCATAGTAATAAACAATAAAGATATGCAATGAATGCTCAATATAGATATGCATAAACATACATTAAACAAGGAAATGAAATAAACATGATCTTTTATATCAATGAAAATAAACATGCTCTTGATGCCAATTTTAAAATAAAAATGTTCTTAAAACAATGTTGCTCTTGATACCAATAAAAACTCTTGATACCAAAAAAAGATGCTCTTGATTCCAATGGTAAAAGATAACAAATTTAAACAAACATGCATAATTTAAACAAACATGCATATAAACAAACATGTATATATCAAACTCCAAAATATCTCTCCCCTTTTTTGTCAATTCATCAACAAAGGGGTACAAACAATAAAAGAGCATAAATAATATTTTTTTTTCCTTTTCACATAAATCAAAAACAATAAATATATATATGCTATATACATTCATGAAGAGGAGAGACGTGAAGTTAACTCCCCCTGCATACAAACATTTATATGAAAAGAGATGACTAAACCCTAACCACATAAAGCATAATATGTAATGTATAAAAGGAGATGTGAAGCTCCTACTACACACGTGTACTACATACCAAAGAAAGGTCAATCACTTCAATATGACATACACTCAACATGATCTATATATAGAGAAGATGTTAAGCTTCCCTTGCATATAAGCAATACAAATCAAAACATTATGATACCAATTGAAAAATATATCAATTTAGTATGAAGGTATACATCGAAACATCATGATATCAATTTATGATACCAATTGAAAATAAACAAAACATTTTGAAGAAACCAACAAAAATTTTGATATCAATTAAAAGATATAAACATATAGGTAAGCTTGATACCAATTGTAAAAATTAATACCAATTGAAAATATTTTAAACTTTTGATACCAATTGAAAAACATAAACCAATCTTTTTGGTTAAATACTAAAATCATTTTGCAATAGAGATCCCAAATAGAGAATAATATCAATTTAATATTCTTGATAACAATATTGAAAATGAAACATATACCAATTGAAAATAAGTTTCATTAGGAGCATAGGAAACCAAATGAAAACTAATATATCATTTTTCAACATAAAGAGTGGGAGTAAGATACCAAAGGTAAACAAAACCGATTGAAAGGTAAAACATGAATTTCTCCCCCTTTATGAAATACTAATGAAAATGATGCATAAGCTATATAAGAAACTAATTTAAAAATAATTGACATTAAGGACTAAATCAAGCTTAGCATAATAAAATCTGTGCTTAAAGATATAGAGATATAGTAAGCACAGTCAAAACATATATATGTATGAAAAGTTAAATACCAATTGAAATTGATACTATTTAAAGTTGAAGAATACATATATAGAAACAAATATGAGTATACAAAATAAATATCAATTGTGATACCAATTTAAAACACAATTAAAATCAAGTGTATAACTCGTCATTTCATGCACATGTTTAAATAAATTTCAATAATGCATATAAGGCATGGTCGCCCAACCAACCGCCCATCGATGGAAGGGGTTTTCAAAAATAAGTTTGAAAATAGTTTAGTATAATTGAAAACTCTTCCAAATGTAGAATAACACAACAAGTTTTATGATAATCTTGAAAACTAGTATGAAATCCTTCAAGTAAGGAATAAAACAATGATTTATCCATGAAAAATATGAAAATCACACAATTATCAACACTCAAAATCAATTAAGCACATATGTGACTCATGAAAACAATCATGAGAAAACATAAAGTAATGTGAGTGTATTATGTGAAAAGCATAGTCATGAAATTTTGCAATAAAGCCCGTATGTGAAATTCCTTTATAAACATGAAAATCATTAAAATTCAATTTTCATCAAAATAATTCAAACTTCAAGGCATATGTATGTTTTGTACAAACTAGAGTATACATACATATCTAAATATGAACGAGTCCACAAAAATATATGCATGAAGGCAAGTGGCTCAAGGATGTATATGTATAACTATTAGTTTAGACAAAATGAACATATACATGAAGCTAATAACAAATATGAAAACATGCATAAAAATAGGGAATACAAGTCAAAATGTATGAATCATCAATCATCAAAACTAGGCTATACTAGTACATCTAATGGGTATAAATGAGCAATCAAGCACAAACATATAATAATCAATTTGTGGCTCATTAGTTGTACAAGCATATACAAAAGTTTTAATGAAAACTACATCTAAACATGTAATCAAATCATGAAGTGCAAAATGAAAACATAAATCAACACGAGTAATATGTACATGCACATGATTTAGAATTATGATATACACAATAGATAAACTAAAGTGAGAACACAAAAAAAATATAGATCCATATAAACATGGGTGTATCTCAATTACTATACATGTATGTCACTAATCTATTTATCATGGCATTTAACATATTAATCATAAAAATATGACATGCTAAATATTAATCATATGAAAACATGTAAACATAAATGGGAGTTAGAGATCGTTACTAAAACCAAGAGTGCAAATCTCTATGTCTCCAAATCATGGTGGTCCTCCAACTAAACTCCCCTTGAAAGTGATGCATCCAAAATAGTCACCATTAAGCTCGGAACGCATATACCTCAATGCACTATCACTCTCACGTCATGTGAGAGCCCACACCTACATCAAATAAAATAGGAGTGGTCTTTGGTACTCATACTCTTTTGGATCCATGAGGGTTAGCACCTTTCCTAAACTAAACAAGTCTATTTGCTAAATTTACATCATGTACTCTATCATAACAAAACTTAGAAAGGTGGCCCTTTCGTCCACAATGTGTACAAGTGTACACATGAGCATACATAGTGTGATGAGTGTGAACGTGGGAAACATGTGTATGCCGTGTATGGTGTGCATGCATAGGTGGAACTTGTTTCTTTCGAAACATAGATTCCAAACGTGTGTGGTTCATGGCACATTGGCTCAAAGTGGAGCCCAAACAATCAACACTCTTGTTTAACAAACAAATATCATTTTCAATCATGGAAGAAGAGGTGGAGCATGCTATGGTTACGTAAGATGTTGAAGCTATACTAGCATGGCAAACATGAGAATCTAAGTCATTTTTTAAAGAAATGTTTTTCTTAGAAACCAAATCCAACTCTTTGAAATAGAAATAATTTTGTTATTCAAAGAGTCATTTTCTTTATAACAAAATCAAATTTTGAAGATAAAGTCTCATTTTTCTTCAAAACATTTTCACAATCATTTTTGTTTTCAAAATTTCATTTTCTTTTAGGGCAAGGTCAAGTTGGGATTTAAGTGAGTCACGTTCACTTAAAATCTCATCCCTCTTTTGTAAAACCAAATCAAGTCTAGAAGATAATTTTTTATTTTTTTGTTAAGTCCAAAACTTTTCTTTTTTAAAGCTTTAAATTTTTCTAATAATTTTTCACACACAATGGAAAGTTCTTCATTTAAGGCATCGGCATCAACTAAATCATCGCCGGAAGAACTAGCACAATTATCTAGATGAGTTTCTGAATTTACCTCAAGGGAGTCATTCCCTTGGACCATGTAGCAAAGTTGTTTGGATTCATCCTCACTAGATTCCTTCTCCATTATGTTTGGCGTTTGTAGCGCGGGAGAGGTCAACGTGTTCCACATTGCAAAGGCGGAATCACAATGAGAAACTAAACACAAATATTCTTTGTTAAGCGTGCTTCTAAGTGCCACAAGGGCTTGTGCATTGGCCCCTATATGCTTGCTATTACCAAGGTAAGATTTCTTTGTAGCGGCAAGGGAAACATGCAAACCTTGGGATTTTAGGTACATACTCATCCTAAGCTTTCACATATTGATGTCAAAAACATCAAACATGAGAGGTGCAAAGTAATCCATGAGTGTGTGTAAACAAGTATGTGTGCAAATGCAAATACTAGATTAGCAACGAAGATCTCACTCCTAGGTGGTTAAACCTAATATCAGGAGCGTAGGCTCTGATACCAATTGAAAGTACACCTAGCGGGGGGTGAATAGGTGTAAGGCTAATCTAATAACAAATAATACGGAATTTTAAAAGCTAATTGCAACACACTTAGTGTAACCAAAGAGTGTAGCCGAATTTCCGATGAAGGGCTCTGGACTAACTCCTCTTGATTCTCTAAATAAGAGTTCAGGTGCTATATAAAGCTCTCTTGGTTGAACACAAGTGAGGCACACAAATAAACCAAGCATATATGAATAATATGACAATATGAATCAATGCAAGGTAAATAAGAGAGAGAGTAAGAGAAAGTGAATCAAACGCAAACACTGAGATATGTTTCGAGGTTCGAGCACACAGCTCTACGTCCTCGCCTTCACACAGAAGGATTTTCACTAACTCATCCACACAGGACTTCCCACACAGGTAAGCTCCACTGAGGATTTGAGCAAATACAATTTGTAAGTACATAACTCCTCTCTCAATAATACAACCTCTCACTAGAGGCAAGGAACAAAACAAATCACCTCTACACTTAGAGGGATAGGCACTTAGCCAAACAATGATCAACCTCACAAATGAGGGATAGGCACAAAGCCACAACTCCACCTCTTCACTAAGAGGGAACACAACTTCCACTATCACCTCTCACTAGTGGGATCTCAATACAATCACCTCTCACTAGAGGGATATCATAAAGTATGGAAGGATTACAACTCTAGGCGATCACAAAGACCACAAATCAAATTTTCTCACAAAATAGATCCTAATAGATAGGATAGGTAGCTCAAGTGTGAGAAAAACAAAGAGTTCGAAAATAAAAAACACAAGGAAAAACTCTTGGGAAAACTTCTAGAAAAGATATAAAAATGAAGATCAAAAACTAATCCCAAAGACTTCTCCTTTTCTTGATTTTTCCAACCCTTTTAAAAACAAATAAGATCAATCTTTTGGCTCTAAAAACTCTTTTTAAAAACTTATATTAAACACTGAAAGAATGAGAATTTTTGCTATTTAAAAACTTAATCAAAATAGCCAAGGATATGGGGTATTTATAGCCCTAATCCAAATTTTCCCGTTGGCAGCAGGAAAGGGCAAATTTGCCCTTCCGGTCGACCGGGCGGTTGACCGGCCAACGGTCAAATTTATGATCGTTGACCCATCGGTCGACCGCTCGGTCGATCGGGCTTGGATCCAAAGAGCAACAGCTCTCTGGCCGGTTGACCACTCGGTCGACCGGAGCTGGATATAGAGAGTATAACTCTCTGCCGGTCGACCGGTCGGTCGACCAGGGCCTTTTTCTAGAGAGCAGAAGCTCTATGGCGGTCGACCAACCCGGTCGACCGGCGCACCAGCCTGGCTACGTGCACGTCGGTCGACCGGACTGGTCGACCGACTTCTGGCTCGGTCGACTGCCTAGTCGACCGGCCTGGTTGACGGCCCGACAGCCAGTCCAGCCAATATAGGATTTAAAAACTTGGGTTTTTATCTTTAAATCCCATAAAATTACATAAATTCCACAGAAATCAGTTCTTATTAGATCTTTGAAATACAAATATGTGCGATAAAAATTCAACACATATGTTAAACAATTTGAACCATTTTTGTGAGATTGAAAATTTGCCTTCAACCAAAATCCGTATTTTTCAAAACTTGAATTTTTGAAATGGAAAACCGTTTTCTCCAAAACTCATGTAAATACAAAAACATGATATTGAAACAACTTTGAAGCATATTGTATATGGATAGAATCCAATATACATGAAAGATATTATATCTATGTTTTTGACATTAAATCCAAAAATAAGTTTGTTAAAATACAAAACTCCAAACACATGAATAGGTTTATTAAAATAAGTTTTTCAAAGTATATGAAGCATAGATGTGTATAGATCAAATTTAATATATATTAAATCATGTAAACTTATTTTGATTCTATTTATTCATGAAAACTAAGATCGGTTAAACCGAAAACCAAAACCAAAACATGAAACTTGTGTGTGTATTATGAACTTAAGCATATCAACACTACCTAATCTTTAACACAAGATCTAAACAATCTTAAACTAAACAAACCGATGTCTTCTTGTAGAACTCCGTCTCCAAGTCGACTCGATCCAAACACGATCCAGCGAGCTTGACTCCAACCGAGTGTTAGATGTAAACTTGACGCTCGAGCTCTTGAATCACCAAGTGAAAGCTCCAAAACACCTTTGTTGAAGCTAATCACCTACTAATATCTTAGTTAAATATCTAAAACTAAATATCACAAGATTATTAGTAAATAGTAACTACATGAGTTAATCATTATCAAAACTAGAGTGAAGGGCCTCTGGGCCAACATGCTTTATATTGCACATATTCATATGCTAGAAATAGTTTGTGTGTTGCCCATACTTGTGTTGAACCAAGAGAGCTTCATATAGCACCTCAACTCTTAATCTAGAGTAATCTCGAGGAGATTGTCCAAAGCCCTTCACCGGGAATTCGGCTACACTCTTTGATTACACATAGTATGTTGCAATTGAGTTTTAATTTCGTATCATTTCTCATTAGATTAGTTTGTACACCTATGCACCCCCCTCTAGGTGTATTTCAATTGGTATCAGAGCCTACGCTCCTGATATTTAGTTTAACCACCTAGGAGTGAGATCTTGGATTGCTAATCTAGATTTACATTTGCACGCATTATTGTTTACTCATGGATTTTCTTGCCCCTCCCATGTATGATGTTACCAACATTGATATGTGGAAGTATAAGTTGAGTACCTACCTTAAAAACCCTAAGAATGCATGTTTACCTTGCCACTACCAAGATATCTTATCTTGGTAATGACAAGTATATAGAGGCCAATGCATAAGTCTTAGTGGCACTTAGACACACACTTAGCAAAGATTATCTTTCTATTATTTCTCATTGTGATCTACTTTTACAGTGTGGAACATATTGACCTCTCCCGAGCTACAGACGACAAACTATGTGGAGAAGGAACACTCGGTGGATGAGTTCAACGAAACTTGCTATATGGTCCAAGTGATTGACTCTCTTGAGGTACATTCAGATACTCATCTAGATGATAATGCTAGCTCCTCTAATGATGATCATGATAGTATGCATGCCCATGCATTAAATGAAGAGCTTTCCCTATTTTGTGAAAACTTGTTAGAAAAATACAAACTTTTGAAAAAGAAAATTTTAAATTAAAAGAAGAAAATAAGGATTTGTTTTCAAAACTTAATATGGCTTTGCAAGAGAGGGTTGATATTTCAAGTGAAAGTTTGAAAACTCAACTTGACCTTACTTTAAAAGAAAATAAAATTTTAAAGAATAAAAATGATTGTGAAGAAAAATGAGCTTTTGTCATCAAAACTTGAAATTGTTTTAAAGAAGAATAATTCTTTGAAAAGAAAATTGCTTTGGTCTCAAAAGAATTAGAATTTATTTCAAATGAAAATATTTTCTTGAAAAATGATTTAGCTTATCATTCTTGTCATGATTCCATTATTATACCTTTCATTGATAAGAATGCATACTCCACTTCTTCTTCAACAATTGAAAATGATATTTTCATGTTGAAGAATATAGTAGATTGCTTGGGCTCCATGTTGAGCCAATGTACTAAGGATCAAAAGAAATTAGAATCCATGTTTCGAAAGAAACAAGTTTCACATGTTCATGTATACCAATCACGGCATACACATGCTTCTCATGTTCACACATATGATACCTTGTATGCTAGTATGTACACTTGTACACATTGTGGACGTAAGGGCCACCTTGCAAAGCTTTGTTATGATAGAATATATAATTCAAATTTTGCAAACAAGTTTGTTTGGGTTAGAAAAGGTGCTAACCCCCATAGACCCAAGAAAGTATGGGTACCAAAATTCACCCTTATTGTATTTGATGTAGGTGTAGGCTCTCACTCAACGTGAGGGTTTTAGTAACTTGATGGTGCATGCGTTTGAGCTTAATGGACACTACATTGGATGCATCACCTTCAAGGATGTTTGGTGGGAGGACCACCATGGTTTGGAGACCTAGAGATTAGCCCTATTGGTTTGGTAACTATCTCTAACTCCCATTTTGATTACATGCTCTCATTGATTGATTTTTAGCATATTTTGATTTTTCATATTCATTATGTTAAATGCAATGTCAATTAGACTTGAGATATACATAAATAGTATTTGAGATACACCCATGTTTATATGAACTATTATTTTTGTGCTCTCACTATAGTTTATCTATCGTGTATATTCTAGCTCTAAAGTACGTGTATTTACCCTAATGATCATGATTGTTTATGATTTTTCACTTCATATTTTTGACTACTTGTTTAGATGGAGTTTTCATTAAAACTTATTTTTATACTTGTACAAGTAGTGAGCTACACTTGATTATTATATGTTTGTACTTCATTACTCATTGTACTTATTACATGTACATATATAACCTTGTTGTGATGATTCTTGCATCTTAACATGTATTCCCTATTTTTGTACATATTTTCATAAAAATGTGCTTAGCTTCATGTATATGTTACTTTTGTCTAAAATTAATAAATATACATGTATATACTTGAGTCGCTTGCCTTCATGCAAAACTCTATTATAGACTCATTTGTTTTTGGGTATATATGTATACTTTTAATTTCAACAAAACATATATATAGTTTGATGCTTGTTTAGTTTTGATATTTATTTTGAACCTTATTGAATATTTTCATGAATATGCTATTCACATGATTCTTGTGGACTCATATTTTCTTTAATTACTCATATACTTATTTTTTGAGCATATTTTTGAGCCTTTTAGAGCTTGAGTGACAATTTAGTGTACTTAGCAATGCTTTATGGGATATACGATTTGGCTTCATATTTTAAAGGATCTTTAACTAGTTTTTCATAAATTATTTTAAACTAGTTTCTCGATTCTTAAATTGGTAGAAATTTCAAACTGTGCTAAAATATTTTCAAATCATGATTTTTGAAAACCCCTACCAACCCAAGGGCGGTTGGATGAGTAACTATATCTTGTATACTCTTATTGAATATCTTTTAAACTTGTGCATGAATAGGGTGGTAGGTATGAGTTATTGATTGAGGCACAACCTGCACACAAAATACGAGATTATAGAACTTAAGAAAGAATATGTGCAAGTGCTCAATTCTTCCGCTATAGCAAGTGGCTATGCGGGTCGTGATCCACAAGGAGGGTTTGCGATGGAAGCTTTACAGTTCTTTATTGAAATCGTTAAGAAAATAAGCGAAAGTTCTTCTCTATTTTAAAGTTATAAAAATGGAAAAAGAAAGTATAGTTAAAGTTAGTAGAAAATGGAGGATGAAGAAGTTGGAAAATTCAGAAAACAAAAGAAAGCGATTATGTACAATGAAGTGGAAAGAAGAATGAAAACGATTTGGAGGAAGTGGTTGGTGATCTAAACTAAGAAAGAAAAGAAAGAAAGAAAAGTGAAGAGATACTTACCTAGGTTGATTTATGACTTACTTGGAAACCTTTTGCAAGTTCTACCTTTTTGCTTCGGAGGCGTTCAACGCATAGATCATAAACTCGAGCTCAGTCCCCGTGCATATTATATCGTCAAGCATACAAAGAACGAAGTGATGCGGAGCTTGGAAGAGGAGAACGTCTTCATGAACTATCGCTGGCTCTCACGTAGCTTAGTTATACTTGCTTTGGAATTCACTTGTAAACTCAACAAATACAACCAAGGTAAAGTAGAAGAGGAAGAAGAAAGCAAAACAAATGTAAAGTAAAGCAGAATAGAAAACAAACAAAGCATTTACCTTTATTACTTGCTGAGACAATGAAAGAAAGGAGGAGGGTACATCGGTGTCACTCTCAACGTCAGCCTCTCTCTCTTACTTACATGAATCTTCTTCTACCCTAAGTTTACATACAAGTTACATAAAAAGAAAGAAAAACCTAAACTACAAAGAATTAAAACTAGGCTAAATCCTAATCTGTATTGACGTCCCATTTTCAGCGCAAGTACAGGCCTTTTATAGGCAAAACCCTAACCACCATGATCCCGGGGAGGTCGGGGGAGCAAACGCTCCCCCTAACTCCCCTACAAAGCCTCGGAAACGCGGCCCAAGCCGCGTTTCCGCGGCCAGGGTGTGGCCAGGTGGCCATACCCTGTTGGTGGGTCTCCCCGGTTTCTCCCTCTGACTTTATCTGGAGTTGGTTTTGCAGTTTGGCTCCGAGATTTTGTAGAAATGGCCTTGGATTCTTGGCTTTAACCGATCGATCCTGAGAGGATTCTTCTCAACCGGTTTCAACCTCTTGATTTTGTCCTGATTTTGTGTGTGCGAATTAATTCTGATTTAATTCAGAATTCTGGTGGGCTTTTGGGCTCATTTCTCTTCATCTCCTTAAGGATTGGGCCTGCAAATAAATTAAACAAATAATTAGGACAATGCATACTTTTATTCTAAAATAAGTATGGAAATTTGACATTAAATATGCAGCATTAGCAACAAATCACACCCCCATACCTATCTTTTGCTCGTCCTCGAGCAAAACAACTAAATTATACTAAGGATTATTAGACCATTTTCGCAGGTCACGCGATTGCACTGAGCATGTGCAACAAGCCATTAAACCTCTAGGTTCCCCCTAGAGGACGAGTGTTGTCTCATGAGTGTTTTCAGCGGATTACACCCACAAAATCCATAAAGAAAGGGAAATAAAGAGTTAGTATTTTCGAAAAGCATTTTGAAAGAGAAAATATTTGAAATATGATTGTAAGATCTAAGCAATTTATAAGTTATAGGAAAACTGAATTTTTCATTCCTAAACTTAGTCTCTATTCAAAAATTTGTTATCAATCAAAGTAAGGAGTCAAATTGTACTTCTCATCTAGTCTATTACTTTACCCTAAGTCATATGCACTTGTGACTGTGAAAATTTTGACTAAGGGTTCATTAACTCTAACTCTTATGCCTTATTTATTTTTATATATATACCTTTTTTATTGTGGTATTATTCCTTAGTTTTATTAGGCTTTCTAATCTGCCCATGTAACGAGCCTTTAATCGATGACTCCCAAACCAAACGGTCTTAGGGCACCAGGTGAGAAAACACCCCCAAGGACTTAAGGACTCGAGCAAACAAGGCCACAAAACTAAGGATTTTATTATATGAACCTCTTTTAGGCGTGAATATTTATGCTTTATTAGGCACAAATACCCAGCTTAATCAGAGGATTTTTCTTTTCAAACTTATCTAATCATCTTTCACATAAATACTAAGGCTTGCTTAGGTCAAAGCACCTAGCTAGTCAATAATTAGATTTGTTTGTATATCTATATATTTTTTTTCATAACTCATCTAATCATCTTTCGCATAAATACTAAGGCTTGCTTAGGCCAAAGCACCTAGCTAATCAATAATTAGACTTGTTTTTTTTATAAGGCATAAGAATCTTTATTTTTGAACCCTAAGTGTGTAAGTGTATAAAGTGTGCATATTTCATCAAGGTAAAGATTAAGACCAAATTACTTTGACAAATTATCTTCCTAACTCTATAAATCAAACAAATAATCTTATTTTGACCAAGTATAAGAAATCCTAATCTGGATTTTCCTATTCCTTAAATTAACTTAATTTCTTACAAAAATAAGTCAAAATATTGTTTCTATTTTTCAAAAAGTTTTTAAAAGTAAAGAAAAATGTTAATTTTTTTTTATTTTAAAGAAAAAGAAAAGTTATGTTAGACCCTCCCCACACCTATCTCATGCATTGTCCTCAATGTATGAATTAATGCATAGATGCATGAAAAAGAAGAAAGGGAAGGAAAACGGTTACCTTAAGGTTGTGGTTCCGGTGGTGGTCTGATTGGTCCATGAAACGCGGCCCAATCAACTTTTCTTGGGTCTCGGAGGAACCCACCAGAAATTTCTCTAATATAACCCATTAAAAAGATGTATCCATAAAGGATCTTTATTAAATATTTAACCCCATCTAATTTCCATATTCCATAATTGATTTCGGAGTCAAATTTGTCAACCACCTCATCCCAGAAAGGAGTATGAAATGATAGAATGATTGACTTGGACTCAGGAAGTACAGGAACTAATACCGACTCAGGAAGGTAACTTAAGTCAAGTAAAGGTTCAAGAGTCGAAATAGGTTCAGAAATTGGGTCCAAGTCAAGAAGTTGAAACTCCAGTCCACATGTCTTTTCCAACAATGTAACGTGACCTAATATGGGTGATTCCAGTTCAGGAATGATAGGTGGAGGAATCAAAACTGACTCTAAAATATTACTCAAGTTTGGTAACAAAACGGGAGTCAAGATTGATTCAGAAAGTTGAACTAGATCACAGATTTGAGAATCTAGGTCACATATCTCATTGAGTTCAATATCAAAAAATTGAGAACTTGCCAATTTGTCAATAGGATCTTCAAAAGTGTATAATTGGTCAAGTTCAATATGATCCTCAAAGATGGGTGATTCAATTTCATTATGAATTGGTACAGGATCCAGTGTTGACTCCGGGACAAGATCGAAATCAGGTGAAGATACCGGAGTCATAATCGAATCAGGAAGTAGAGTTGAATCACTAAATTGGGGTTCAGGATCATATTCATTTTCAAGTTCTATTTCAAGAAAAGGAAAACTTCCTAAACTGCCAATATCTTTTTCAAAATTTGGAGTTTGGGCAAGTTCAAATGGTTGTTCTGAAATGGAATCTTGATTTCCAAAACTACATGACTCTTTGGCTCTAACAGAATGGTTAGTAACATCAGAACTGGTCCAACGGTGAGAACGTAGAGATTCGACCATCATATCTATGTCACAATTACGAGTGTTTTGAGCCTGAGTCATGGCTTCAAGCATTTTTTTCATAGTTGATAGTTCATTGTTTTGATGAAAAGATGAAGAATTGTCTTAGAAGTGGTAGTGAAATTGTGAGTCCATCAGATTTTGGGATTTGTGTTTGGACTCACGCATACTCATTTCCAAAATTGATGGTTTCCTATTTTGGACGGGTGGAACTGAGTATGACTCTTGAAAATATTGTGGACTAGGTGGAGAAGGAGGACAAGTTGGTTGGAAATTATGCTCGGGGTAGGTGAATCCCCACTGACTCGGTGAAGAGTTGAAATCATTATGGAAATTATAGTTATTAGATGGGGGGTATGGGTCATATTGATTCGGATAAGACCAATCCGGCACACTGGGTTGGTCAAAGTTATGATATGCCGGGTTGGTAATATCCGAAAATGAAGTCGGTGTGTAATATGGATTGTTATTGTAGTTGAAAAAATTATTATTATGGTCCATATCACACAATAGGATACAAACAAAGAAAAACAAACAAATAAACAAACAAAAAGAAAAAATTCTAGCCTAAGTTAGGGTAGACTTAGGACCTAGACGACCCCTAACTGGTTAGACTGTCCACGGGAGGTCTAATGTAGACTTTAACCACAAGCTAATCAGCCAGGTCAGGGCAAGGTTGGTGGGAGGTTTTCCGTCAAAGATGTTCCTTAATTAAATAACCACCAACCTTCGGGCTTTCGGCCCTCAATCCCTTTCCTAGACACTGATTTTGCAGGGGTTAGATTCTAACTTTTTCCCCCTAGGATAATCTCCTAATTGAGTCCGAGATGTCCCTAGGGCCAATGTCTACTCAATTTTAGTTAGGTTTGGGTTAGTGAGTGCTTGGAATGTGATTTTTGGGCTAAGGAAGGGTGATCAAATCCCCACCTTATCTTGTTAATGGGTTAGTGCCCTTAACATCAATTTGTGCAAGTGTACAAGATATGTAAGATTCACTCAAAGCGATATAAATCCACCAAGAAGTGAGTCCTATGCTAAATGCAATGCATACGTACCTTGCTCCAGCACTCTTCAACAGTAAAAAATAAAGGAATTAAAAGACACGTGCCTAAAATGCAAATGTCTAATCAATTTTTTATCTTTTCAACAAATATTTTACTGTTGATTATTAGCAGGCTTATGTTATGGCATATAAGAAAAATTAAAGTTGCAGCAAATTAGAATTTGTAAACTAAGCAGCCCTGCAAAAATCTGTTAGTAGTCAACTCGTCCTTGCCGCAGATCCGCGGCTTTTGCCGTGGAAACGCGGCAATTCAAAGGGCCCTTGGTCTCTGCTTTTTGGAACAGAGGCCCAAGGCCACTTGTATGTCACTGCAATAATAATTTTCTGCTTTGCTTGCCCTGTAACCTGCAACAGAGAAGAAAATTCGTTTAGTTCTAAAAAATTTGCAATAAAAATTCAGATTTCAATAAAAACTGTTTTACCCTCCCCGGCAACGGCGCCAAAATTTGATTGAGGCACAACCTGCACACAAAATACGAGATTATAGAACTTAAGAAAGAATATGTGCAAGTGCTCAATTCTTCCGCTATAGCAAGTGGCTATGCGGGTCGTGATCCACAAGGAGGGTTTGTGATGGAAGCTTTACAGTTCTTTATTGAAATCGTTAAGAAAATAAGCGAAAGTTCTTCTCTATTTTAAAGTTATAAAAATGGAAAAAGAAAGTATAGTTAAAGTTAGTAGAAAATGGAGGATGAAGAAGTTGGAAAATTCAGAAAACAAAAGAAAGCGATTATGTACAATGAAGTGGAAAGAAGAATGATAACGATTTAGAGGAAGTGGTTGGTGATCTAAACTAAGAAAGAAAAGAAAGAAAGAAAAGTGAAGATATACTTACCTAGGTTGATTTATGACTTACTTGGAAACCTTTTGCAAGTTCTACCTTTTGCTTCGGAGGCGTTCAACGCATAGATCATAAACTCGAGCTCAGTCCCCGTGCACATTATATCGTCAAGCATACAAAGAACGAAGTGATGCGGAGCTTGGAAGAGGAGAACATCTTCATGAACTGATTGGCTGCTAATGTTGCATATTTAATGTCACATTTTCATACTTATTTTAGAATAAAAGCCTGCATTGTCCTAATTATTTGTTTAATTTATTTGCAGGCCCAATCCTTAAGGAGATGAAGAGAAATGAGCCCAAAGCCCACCAGAATTCTGAATTAATTCAGAATAAATTCGTACACACAAAATCAGGGCAAAATCATAAGGTTGAAACCGGTTGAGAAGAATCCTCTCAGAATCGATCGGTTAAAGCCAAGAATCTAAGGTCATTTCGTCAGAATCCGGAGCTCAAACGACAAAACCAACAAAGGATAAAGCCAGAAGAAACCCCCGGAGAGACCCACCAACAGGGTGTGGCCATCTGGCCACACCCTGGCCGCGTTTCCGCGGCAATCTTGGGAGTTACGGGGAGCGTTTGCTACCCCGACCTCCCCAGGATTCTGGTTGTTGGGTTTATGCCTATAAAAGGCCATTATCTGCGCTGAAAATGGGAGGTCAATGCAGATTAGGATTTAGCCTAGTTTTACTTCTTTATAGTTTAGGTTTTTCTTTTCTTATTATGTAATTTGTATGTAACTTAGTGTAGAAGAAGATTCATGTAAGTAAGTGAGAGGGGCTGATGTTGAGAGTGACACCGACGATGTACCCTACTCCTTTCTTTCATTGTCTCAGCAAGTAATAAAGGTAAATGCTTTGTTTGTTTTCTATTCTGCTTTACTTTACATTTGTTTTGCTTTCCTCTTCCTCTTCTACTTTACCTTGGTTGTATTTGTTGAGTGTACAAGTGAATTCCAAAGCAAGTATAACTAAGCTACGTGAGAGCCAGCGATAGTTCATGAAGACGTTCTCCTCTTCCAAGATCCGCATCACTTCGTTCTTCTTATGCTTGACGATATAATGTGCACGGGGACCGAGCTCGAGTTTATGATCTATGCGTTGAACGCCTCCGAAACAAAAAGGTAGAACTTGCAAAAAGGTTTCCAAGTAAGTCATCAATCAACCTAGATAAGTATCTCTTCACTTTTCTTTACTTCTTTTCTTTTCTTTCTTAGTTTAGATCACCAACCACTTCTTTCAAATCGTTTTCATTCTTCTCTCCACTTCATTGTACATAGTCGCTTTTATTGTTTTCTGATTTTTCCACCTTCTTCGTCTTTCATATTCTTCTAACTTTAACTATAACTTTCTTTTTCATTTTATAACTTTAAAACAGAGAAGAACTTTCGCTTATTTTCTTAACAATTTCAATAAAGAACTGTAACGCTTCCATCGCAAACCCTCCTTGTGGATCACGACCCGCATAGCCACTTGCTATAGCGGAAGAATTGAGCACTTGCACATTTCCTTTCTTAAGTTCTATAATCTCGTATTTTGTGTGCAGGTTTAGCCTCAATCAAATTTTGGCGCCGTTGCCGGAGAGGGTAAAACGGTTTTTATTGAAATCTGAATTTTTATTGCAAATTTTTTAGAACTAAACGAATTTTCTTCTCTGTTGCAGGTTACAGGGCAATCAAAGCAGGAAATTAATATTGCAGTGACATACAAGTGGCCTTGGCCCTCTGCTCTAGAAAGCAGAGACCAAGGGTCCTCTGAATTATCGCGTTTCCACGGCAAAAGCCACGGATTCGTGGCAAGGACGAGTTGACTACTAACAGGTTTTTGCAGGGCTACTAGCTTTGCAAATTCTAATTTGCTGCAATTATTTATTTCTTATATGCCATCACAAAAACCTGCTAATAATCAACAGTAAAAAGTTTGTTGTAAAAGTTAAAAATTGATTAGACGTTTGCATTTTAGGCACGTGTCTTTTCAATTCATTTACTTTTACTGTTGAAGAGTGCTGGAGCAAGGTACGTATGCATTGCATTTAGCATAGGACTCACTTCTTGGTTGATTTATATCGCTTTGAGTGAATCTTACATATCTTGTACACTTGCACAAATTGATCTTAAGGGCACTAACCCATTAACAAGATAAGGTGGGGATTTGATCACCCTTCCTTAGCCCAAAAATCACATTCCAAGAACTCACTAACCCAAACCTAACTAAAATTGAGTAGATGTTGGCCCTAGGGACATCTCGGACTCAATTAGGAGATTATCCTAAGGGAAAAAAATGTTGGAATCTAACTCCTGCAAAAGCAGTGTCTAGGAAAGGGATTGAGGGCCGAAAACCCGAAGGTTGGTGGTTATTTAATTAAGGAACGTCTTTGACGGAAAACCTCCCACCAACCTTGCCCTGACCTGACTGATTAGCTTGTGGTTAAAGTCTACATTAGACCTCCCGTGGACAGTCTAACCAGTTAGGAGTCGTCTAGGTCCTAAGTCTACCCTAACTTAGGCTAGAATTTTTTTCTTTTTTGTTTGTTTATTTGTTTGTTTTTCTTTGTTTGTATTCTATTGTGTGATATGGACTATAATAATAATTTTTTCAACTACAATAATAATCCATATTACACACCGACTTCATTTTCGGATATTACCAACCCGGCATATCATAACTTTGACCAACCCAGTGTGCCGGATTGGTCTTATCCGAATCAATATGACCCATACCCCCCATCTGATAACTATAATTTCCATAATGATTTCAACTCTTCACCGAGTCAGTGGGGATTCACCTCCCCCGAGCATAATTTCCAACCAACTTGTCCTCCTTCTCCACCTAGTCCACAATATTTTCAAGAGTCATACTCAGTTCCACCCGTCCAAAATAGGAAACCATCAATTTTGGAAATGAGTATGCGTGAGTCCAAACACAAATCCAAAAATCTGATGGACTCACAATTTCACTACCACTTCCAAGACAATTCTTCATCTTTTCATCAAAACAATGAACCTATCAACTATGAAAAGATGCTTGAATCCATGACTCAGGCTCAAAACACTCGTAATCGTGACATAGATATGATGGTCGAATCTCTACGTTCTCACCGTTGGACCAGTTCTGATGTCACTAACCCTTCTGTTAGAGCCGAAGAGTCATGTAGTTTTGGAATTCAAGATTCCATTTCAGAACAACCATTTGAACTTGCCCAAACTCCAAATTTTGAAAAAAATATTGACAGTTTAGCAAGTTTTCCTTTTCCTGAAATAGAACTTGAAAATGAATATGATCCTGAACCCCAACTTAGTGATTCAATTCTACTTCCTGATTCGATTATGACTCTGGTATCTTCACCTGATTTCGATCTTTTCCCGGAGTCAACACTGGATCCTGTACCAATTCATAATGAAATTGAATCACCCATCTTTGAGGATCATATTGAACTTGACCAATTATACACTTTTGAAGATCCTATTGACAAATTGGCAAGTTCTCAATTTTTTGATATTGAACTCAATGAGATATGTGACCCAGATTCTCAAATATGTGATCCAGTTCAACTTTCTGAATCAATACTGACTCCTGTTTTGTTACCGGACTTGAGTAATATGTTAGAGTCAGTTTTGATTCCCCCACCTATCATTTTTGAACTTGACTCACCAACATTAAGTCACATTCCATTGTTCGAAAATACATATGGACTAGAGTTTCAATTTCTTGACTTGGACCCACTTCCTGAACCTATTCCGACTCCTGACCCTTTACTTGACTTAAGTCAACTTCCTGAGTCGGTATTAGTTCCTGTCCTTCCTGAGTCCAAGTCAACTGTTCCATCATTTCATACTCCATTCTGGAACGAGAAGGTTGATAAATTTGACTCTGAAATCAATTATGAAATATGGAAATTAGATGGGGTTAAATATTTAATAAAGATCCTTCATGGATTTATCTTTTTAATGGGTTATATTAAAGATATTTCTGGTGGGTTCCTCCGAGACCCAAGAAAAGTTGATTGGGCCATGTTTCGTGGACCAATCAGACCACCACCGGAACCACCACCTTAAGGTAACCATTTTCCTTCCCTTTCTTCTCTTTCATGCATCTATGCATTAATTCATACATTGAGGACAATGCATGAGATAGGTGTGGGGGAGGGTCTAACATAACTTTTCTTTTTCTTTAAAATAAAAAAATTAACATTTTTCTTTACTTTTAAAAAACTTTTTGAAAAATAGAAACAATATTTTGACTTATTTTTATAAGAAATTAAGTTAATTTTAAGGAATAGGAAAATTCAAATTAGGATTTCTTATACTTGGTCAAAATAAGATTATTTGTTTGATTTATAGAGTTAGGAAGATAATTTGTCAAAGTAATTTAGTCTTGATCTTTACCTTGATGAAATATGCACACTTCATACACTTACACACTAAGAGTTCAAAAATAAAGATTCTTATGCCTTATAAAAAATATATATATATAAACAAATCTAATTATTGATTAGCTAGGTGCTTTGGCCTAAGAAAGCCTTAGTATTTATGCAAAAGATAATTAGATGAGTTTGAAAAAAAAGAAAAAAAAAGAGAAAAAAACAGGTCTAATTATTGATCAGCTAAGTGCTTTGGCCTAAGCAAGCCTTAGTATTTATGCGAAAGATGATTAGATAAGTTTGAAAAGAAAGATCCTCTGATTAAGCTGGGTATTTGTGCCTAATAAAGCATAAGTATTCACGCCTAAAAGGGGTACATCATATAATAAAATCCTTAGTTTTGTGGCCTTGTTTGCTCGAGTCTTAAGTCCTAGGGGTGTCTTCTCACCTGGTGCCCTAAGACCATCTGGTTTGGGAGTCATCGATTAAAGGCTCGTTACATGGGCAGATTAGAAAGCCTAAACTAAGAAATAATACCACTAATATATATATATATATATATATACACAAATAAAATAAGGCATAAGAGTTAGAGTTAATGAACCCTTAGTCAAAATTTTCACAGTCACAAGGTGCATATGACTTAGGGTAAAGTAATAGACTAGATGAGAAGTACAATTTGACTCCTTACTTTGATTGATAACAAATTTTTGATTAGAGACTAAGTTTAGGAATAAAAAATTCGGTTTTCCTATAACTTATAGATTGCTTAGATCTTACAATCATATTTCAAATATTTTTCTCTTTCAAAATGCTTTTCGAAAATACTAACTCTTTATTTCCCTTTCTTTATGGATTTTGTGGGTGCAATCCGCTGAAAACCCTCACGAGACAAAACTCGTCCTCTAGGGGGAACCTAGAGGTTTAACGGCTTGTTGCACGTGCTCAGTGCAATCGCGCGACCTGCGAAAGTGGTCTAATAATCCTTAGTATAGCTTAGTTGTTTTGCTCGAGGACGAGCAAAAGATAGGTATGGGGGTGTGATTGGCTGCTAATGTTGCATATTTAATGTCACATTTCCATACTTATTTTAGAATAAAAGCCTGCATTGTCTTAATTATTTGTTTAATTTATTTGCAGGCCCAATCCTTAAGGAGATGAAGAGAAATGAGCCCAAAAGCCCACCAGAATTCTAAATTAAATCAGAATAAATTCGCACACACAAAATCAGGGCAAAATCATGAGGTTAAAACCGGTTGAGAAGAATCCTCTCAGAATCGATCGGTTAAAGCCAAGAATCTAAGGTCATTTCGTCAGAATCCGGAGCTCAAACGACAAAACCAACAAAGGATAAAGTCAGAAGAAACCCCCGGAGAGACCCACCAACAGGGTGTGGCCATGGCCACACCCTGGCCGTGGAAACGCGGCTTGGGCCGCGTTTCCGCGGCAATCTTGGGGAGTTACGGGGAGCGTTTGCTCCCCCGACCTCCCCGGGATTCTGGTTGTTGGGTTTATGCCTATAAAAGGCCATTATCTGCGCTGAAAATGGGAGGTCAATACAGATTAGGATTTAGCCTAGTTTTACTTCTTTATAGTTTAGGTTTTTCTTTTCTTATTATGTAATTTGTATGTAACTTAGGGTAGAAGAAGATTCATGTAAGTAAGTGAGAGGGGCTGATGTTGAGAGTGACACCGACGATGTACCCTACTCCTTTCTTTCATTGTCTCAGCAAGTAATAAAGGTAAATGCTTTGTTTGTTTTCTATTCTGCTTTACTTTACATTTGTTTTGCTTTCCTCTTCCTCTTCTACTTTACCTTGGTTGTATTTGTTGAGTGTACAAGTGAATTCCAAAGCAAGTATAACTAAACTACGTGAGAGCCAGCGATAGTTCATGAAGACGTTCTCCTCTTCCAAGATCCGCATCACTTCGTTCTTCTTATGCTTGACGTTATAATGTGCACGGGGACCGAGCTCGAGTTTATGATCTATGCGTTGAACGCCTCCGAAGCAAAAAGGTAGAACTTGCAAAAAGGTTTCCAAGTAAGTCATCAATCAACCTAGGTAAGTATCTCTTCACTTTTCTTTACTTCTTTTCTTTTCTTTCTTAGTTTAGATCACCAACCACTTCTTCCAAATCGTTTTCATTCTTCTCTCCACTTCATTGTACATAGTCGCTTTTATTGTTTTCTGATTTTTTCACCTTCTTCGTCTTTCATATTCTTCTAACTTTAACTATAACTTTCTTTTTCATTTTTATAACTTTAAAACAGAGAAGAACTTTCGCTTATTTTCTTAACAATTTCAATAAAGAACTGTAACGCTTCCATCGCAAACCCTCCTTGTGGATCATGACCCGCATAGCCACTTGCTATAGCGGTAGAATTGAGCACTTGCACATTTCCTTTCTTAAGTTCTATAATCTCGTATTTTGTGTGCAGGTTTAGCCTCAATCATGAACTATCGCTGGCTCTCACGTAGCTTAGTTATACTTGCTTTAGAATTCACTTGTAAACTCAACAAATACAACCAAGATAATGTAGAAGAGGAAGAGGAAAGCAAAACAAATGTAAAGTAAAGCAGAATAGAAAACAAACAAAGCATTTACCTTTATTACTTGCTGAGACAATGAAAGAAAGGAGGAGGGTACATCGGTGTCACTCTCAACGTCAGCCTCTCTCTCTTACTTACATGAATCTTCTTCTACCCTAAGTTTACATACAAGTTAAATAAAAAGAAAGAAAAACCTAAACTACAAAGAATTAAAACTAGGCTAAATCCTAATCTGCATTGACGTCCCATTTTCAGCGCAAGTACAGGCCTTTTATAGGCAAAACCCTAACCACCATGATCCCGGAAAGGTCGGGGGAGCAAACGCTCCCCCTAACTCCCCCAACAAAGCCGCGAAAACGCGGCCCAAGCCGCGTTTTCGCGGCCAGGGTGTGGCCAGGTGGCCACACCCTGTTGGTGGGTCTCCCCGGTTTCTCCCTCTGACTTTATCTGGAGTTGGTTTTGCAGTTTGGCTCCGAGATTTTGAAGAAATGGCCTTGGATTCTTGGCTTTAACCGATCGATCCTGAGAGGATTCTTCTCAACCGGTTTCAATCTCTTGATTTTGCCCTGATTTTGTGTGTGCGAATTAATTCTGATTTAATTCAGAATTCTGGTGGGCTTTTGGGCTCATTTCTCTTCATCTCCTTAAGGATTGGGCCTGCAAATAAATTAAACAAATAATTAGGACAATGCAGGCTTTTATTCTAAAATAAGTATGGAAATCTGACATTAAATATGCAACATTAGCAACAAATCAGTTATACACATGATCTTCATGGAATTTTATTTTTGTATACTCATATGTGTTTCTTATATATATATGCTTCAAATTTCAATTGGTATTTTCATTTTCATACATACATATATATGATTTGATTGTGATTGTTTTATAATATTTTTATATTTTTAAAGTACAAATTATATTTATGTTAAGCTTGATTTCATTCTAAATGTTAATTGGTATCATTACAAGCTTATGCATTAATTTTAATTGGTATTTATTTGGTATCAAAATGTACTTCATATTTCACCTTCAATTGGTATCAAAATCTACTATTGGTGTCTTAAACAAAAATTCTACAAGTGGTACCAACTTTTATTTTGTTAACTATAATTTGATTTCATTGGTATCATAATTCATTTTATTGACTTCAAGATATTTCAAAAAAATTTGTTTTAAAAAGTGATTTCAAAATTTGTTGATATGTATTGCCTATATGCAAGGGGAGCTTAACATCTCCTCTATATATAGATTCATGTTGAAGTGTATTACACATATAGTAAAGCTTAACCTCTCTTCCCCATGTGGTACACGTGTGTAGGGGGCTTAACATCTCTATTTATACATTGTATATTATGTTTTATGTGGGTTAGCGTCTAGTCATCCCTTCTCCATGTAATGCATATATGCAGGGGAAGCTAACTTATCGTCTCTCCTCTTCATGAATGTATATCGCATATACATCTTTATTATTTGGTTGTCTTCACCCCTTTATTGATGAATTAACAAAAAGGGGGAGAAAATTTTAGAGAGTTATATATGCATGCTTAATATTGATATTTATGCATATATGTTTTGTTTACTTTATGTATTTCATTGAATATCTCTTTGTTTATTGACATGCATAAGTTAAAGGGGAGCTTCTATGAAGCTTATCTTTAATCCATGCATATATAACTCCATGAGTTTTGTCATCATAAAAAAGGGGGAGATTATTGGCCCAAAGACTCATCACTCTAGTTTTGATGATGATTAACTCATGTAGTTATAGTACTAATGATCTTGTGTTTATATAGTTACAGTTATTGATCAAGATCTTAGTAGGTGCGTAACTTCAACAAAGGAGTTTTGGAGCTAACGCATGATGATTCAAGAGCTCGCACATCAAGATCGCATCTAGCACTCGGATGGAGTCAAGCTCTTTGGATCATATTTGGATCGAGTCGGCTTGGAGAAGGAGTTCTACAGACTTCAGTTTGTGTAGTTTATTTGTGTTTAGATCTTGTGTAAAGATCGACTATTGTTGATATGCTCAAGTTTACACACACACACACACACATAAGTTCAATAAGTTTAGTTTTCAGTTTAACCGTTTTGGATCTCAAATATACATATATATGGTTTTCATGAATAGATAAGAATCAAAATATGTTTACATAGTTTAATGCATATTGGATTTCATCTATATACATCTATGCTTCATATATTTAGAAAAACTTATTTTCATGATTCTATTTCATGTGTTTAGAGTTTTGTAATTAACAAAACTTATTTTGGATTTCATGTAAAAAAACATAGATATATCATTTACATGTGTACTAGATTCTATCCACACACAATATGCTTCAAATGTGTTTCAATATCATGTTTTTGTATTTCTACAAGTTTTGGAGAAAACAAATTTTCATTTCAAAATTCAAGTTTTGGACATATGGTTTTTGGTTTAAAGCTTAATTTTTATATCACAAAAATAGTTCAAATAGTTTATAATATGTATTGATTTTTGGTCACACATATCTGTTCTTCAAATATTTATATGAATGTATTTTTGTGAAATTTATGAGAATTTATGGGATTTTATATAAGTTAAAAAGACAAAGTTTCAAGTGCCTTAATCCCTGCCAGACCCTGCTGGCGGTCGACCAGACGGTCGACCGGACCAGAGGTCAGTCGACCGATGCGCACAAAGACGTGCACAAGGCCAGACTAAAAGGCCGGTCGACCGACTGTAACTACCCAACTCTCGGGTAGTGCCGGTCGACCGGGCGGTCGACCGGCAGGCTAGTCTCAGTCGACAGGGCAGTCGACCGAAGCCCCAACGGTCAGAAATATAACCGTTGAACGGTCGACGGTCGGTCAACCGGAAGGTCAATTTTGACCATTTCTGGCTGCCAACGGCTATATTTTGAGAGGCTATATATAGGGCTTCTCTTAGGTTGTTTTTAACAAGAATTTTAGAGAGCTTTTCTTCCCATCTCCTCAGTGTTTTACATCAAGTTTGAAAGGAGTTTTTGAGCCTAAAAGTTTATTTTTATTTGTTTTTAAAGTGTTAGAAAAATAAAAGAAAAGAGTGTCTTTGGGAAATTGGTTTTAATCCTTATTTTCGTATCTATCTATTACTTTCCCAAAGTGGTTTTCTTTGTTATTTTTCTTTCCAAATACTTTATGTTCTCACACTTGAGCTATCATATCTAATCCTATCTATAAGATCTTGTTTTTGTGAGGAAAGTTATTTGTGGTCTATTGTGATCACCAAATGTTGTTTGTGGTCTATTGTGATCACCAAGCTTGTAATCTCTTCTTAGCTTTGGGTTTGTGCATATCCTTCTTATGTAGAGGTGATTGTGGTTGAGCTTTGGGTTTGTGTCTATCCCTCTTGTGTAGAGGTGATCGTGGATGAGCTTTGGCTATCCCTCTTGTGTAGAGGTGATTGTGTTTGAGAGAGGAGTAGTGTACTCCAAGTGTAGAGTTATAATTTCTTGGTGAAGGTCCCTTTGTGGAAGGTCCTGCGTGGACATAGTGAAAATCCTTCTGAGTGAAGCCGGAGACGTAAGGTAGTGGCTCGAACCTCGAAACATATCTTGTTGTTTGTGTTTCATTTACTATCTCTAAACTCTATCTCTCTTATATCTTGCATTTCTTTATATGGCACATATTTATATGCTAGATATAGTTTGTGTGTTGCCCATACTTGTGTTGAACCAAGAGAGCTTCATATAACACCTCAACTCTTAATCTAGAGGAATCTCGAGGAGATAGTCAAGAGTCTTTCATCGGGAATTCGGCTACACTATTGGGTTACACATAGTGTGTTGCAATTGAGTTTAATTCTGCATCGTTTGTCATTAGATTAGCTAGTAGACCTATTCACCCCCCTCTAGGTATATTTTAGAATCATAGGGTGTAAAAATAGGTTTAGAGTTGTAGAAATTAAATTTGTAAAGATTCTTTCATTGCTATTAGATAGACTCGATGAAATTCCATTAGGGGTTTTGAATATTTTCATTCCCTATATCAAATCAGTAGGACTTAGATTCTTCATGTCAAAGTTTAAGGAGAGATAATCATTTACCCTTTGGATTGAATCTGGAGAAGTTTCAAGAATAAGAATATCATCTACATATAGACAAAAGATGATGTAATCCTTATCAAGGTTCTCAGCATAGATGCATTTGTCATGTTCATAGACAGTGAATCCAAATTATGTAACAACTTTGTTAATTTTTTGGTGCTATTGTTTAGGTGCATATTGTAGACCATACAATAACTTCACTAGTTTTCACACTTTGTTTTCTTGTCCCTTGATTATGAATTCTTCTGGCTGGCCCATATAGATCTCTTATTCGAAATTGCCATTCAGAAGAGTAGTCATGACATTCGTTTGATATATGAGCATGTTATGAATTGATGCAAGTGTAAGAAAGATTATGATAAAGAGATCCTGACAACAGGAGAATAGATGTCTCAGAAGTTAATACCTTTTTATTGGGTGAAACCCTTGACAACTAATCTGACTTTGTAATTATCGATAGTGCCATCGGGTCAAAATTTGCTCTTAATGATCCATTTATAACCTACAAGTCTGCATCTTGGAGATCAGTGAGAATCCAAGTGTTATTCTCCATTATAAACTTTAACTCACTGTCAATAGCTTTTTTCTAGAAAGAAGATTCAGAAAAGTTCATTACTTTCTTGAAATAGCCAGCTCACCTTCAACAAGATGGGTAAAGAAGTCTTCATCGAAGGATGTAAGAGTCCTATTTTTTTACTCTTTCTACATTCAAAATCAGTTGCAAGAGCAAAAACCAAAAAAAGAATATAAGAGGCAGAAGGAGAGAAAGAAGGATCACTAGAGATTCTAAATTTAAAAGGAAAGATGTTCTCAAAATAAACGGCATCCCTAATTTCAATGATGTTATTGTTGAATATTTCCCTGATCTTAGAGTTAACACTAGGAATCGGTTAACATTACTATCAAGTACATATCCGATAAAGATAGCATCAATTGTCTTGGGGACAATTTTCTTTTTGTTTTCGGTTCCAGTATTGAAACCTTAGCCAGGCAACAGTCTAGGGGCCAATTTATAATTCCACACAGGTGGTACCTCTGGCGGATCCCATGGTGGGCCTGATGATTTTCCCAGACTAAAAAGGCTTTCAACTCTTGCATCAATGATGATGGTGATGATGATTACAATGTCCTTTATTTTACCTTCCTTATTTAGTTCAGACATTCGAGTTCTTATTGTTGAGTAAATTATGCTATTTTCTAGAACGATGCAAATCAATTTTATTGATAAAACAAATTAAATTAAACTTTCTAGCATTCTACTACAAAATTAAAAAAATAGAATATATATATATATATTAAATATGGTCTGCCCTAAAAGATCAAAAACTCGTCTCCTTACCCAGACGATGATTCGGCTTTGTCCAGTAGCTGTAAAAGAATCCCCCGAAATCACTAGCAATCGTCTTATGACAGTAAGCAGAGCCTCTTGCGTAGATAGAGAATAGTTGCCTATAAAATAGAAAAAAAAAACTTGAAAAAAACATGACAATGGGAGAAAGAAAAATGTAGTTGTAGATCTCAGTTTTTGGTGATCTAGAAATGAACAAGGGGAGGCTCTTTTTATAGGCATAAAGCTTTATCCATTACAAATGGCCCCGCACAAATCAAATGCATGTCCAGATTTGTTGCAATTAATTTATAACAACTCCGCACGTTCACAGATCCTCTTTTATCGGGTCAAGAATATGTTACAATTAGAACAGTAATGTGAAGAACTTTGGAAAGTGTTTGACGGAGCTCGGGATTACTCTGAGTCCAAGTACTCAGGGATGACTTTGAGTCCAGGAGCTCGGGGTCACTCCGAGATCAAGTGCTCGGGGTAGCTCCGAGATCACCCCAAGTCCAAGTACTCGGGGATCACTCCAGGTCTCCAAGTACTTGGGAATCATTTTGACTTCAGGTACTGGGGTCACTTCGCCGTAAGTTCAGAGTTAGCTCCGAATATCAAGAAAGAGGTCCAAAATACAGCAGGTTCAAGAACACCTTAAACGGAGCTGCTGTTTGGACACATATTGCATACACATTATTATATTCCTACATATATTCTGTAATAAATCATTACAAACTCACTTGTCTTAATGTCCTAATCCTTGTAGGGTGATAAAGAGAAGATAAGTATGAATCCTATCCAAACAACAAAGTTCAAATCAAACGGGGATCAACTCAAATTCAGAAGATTTAGAAGTTATCTTATCTGAAGATTGGATCTACCAGATAAGATAAAACTATAAATATCATCAAAAAATCAAAGAGAAAAATGAAAATTTTGAAGACCAATTCGGTTTTGCTGAAAATAAAAGAATAGAAAGTCAGATTCAGAGGAGAAACAAGAATTCTGAAGGGATAAAAGGATAAAGGGGAAAACAATGGACCAGATGCATTTTCCTTTGGCTCTACGGCCAGAGGAAGGCTGCGCAAACGTGGGGCCGCATTTCCGCGGTCATACTTTCAAATTAGGGGCGCATTTTCTCCCTCTATCTCTTTACGCTTCCCTTATTTGTATTCTCCTATAAATACCTGTGTTCAGAGAGAGAGAGGGGTACACTAGAGAGCTGAAAAGTTAGAAAAAAAGGAGAGTTTTGAGCATTATAATGCAAGATTGGAGGAGATCGAGGGTTTTGTAATCAAAAACTATTGAATAAAATTCAGGATTCTTCTTTAAGATTGTGCACCATCTTCAGCCTAAGTCTCCTTTAATTTTTCTTTATTTTTTATACAATTCTTTTCTTTTTTTTTAATGTTTGATTCTATGAATTCATCCCTAATCTTATGCATATTTTTTTCTCTTTTCTTTTATTAATTCTTTTGTTTTTAGCATCATTTGGAGGAGGAAAACATCAAGGCGACGATAAAAAATAAGTTCAGTGGTTCATCTTCCTCTTTCCTTCGTACCAATCTCTTAATTTTTTTTATTCACTTTAGTTATTCAAATCTTCACAAAAAAGTTAGTATTTCTTTCTTCTTTTGCTTTCTTCATATTTTTATTTTTTTATTTTATTCATATTTTTATTTTGCTTTTGCTTTCTTCTACAAGATCTTTATTTTTTAAAAAACAAAATTCCAACCTTCATCCAAGAGATTTCTCAATTAGAGTAAGATAAAAATTATATTTTTAATAACTAGAGTTTTAAGAACAAGTCTTTGTGGATTCGATCCTATTCCTTCCACTACACACTTTGCTAAAAAGATTCTAATAAATTTAGGTTTCATAACTTATACGTGATTCAACAATGGAGTTTTTCATGAACTTCGAATCGCGATCAGCTGCATTCATGTCCGCAAGTCATGGGCGCGCGCCACTCGAGCCCAGCCCGGTTCAGAGCGTGCGCGCTTGTGTGAAAAGTGTGGCCCATGGCGTAACACTCATAACAAAAGATAATGGAAGAGTTGGTATCTAAATTACTCAACTTCTTGGTCTATCCAATATGGGACTAAATATCAAAGTAAAATTGAGGGAAACTCAAGTTTTTTCCTCCAAAATTAAATACACATCCAACACTTATTAGGGGTACAAATGGGCCAGGTTTGGCCCGGCCCGGTCTCGAACCCGCCAGGCCTAGACCCGGGCCGGGCCAAGCCCAGACCCGCCCAAGAAAACCAGGCGGCCTGGCCCGACCAGGGCCCGGTCCCCCTTCGGGGGACTCGGTCAAGGCCCGGGCCAGACCCGGGCCGGGCCATGCCAGCCCAGTTTTTTTAAAAAATTAAAAAATCTGTTTAACTTATAAATATGTTTGGGTTTCAATAATTTCACATTCCCACTTTGGCATTGTGGTTTGGGCACTCGGACTGAATGTTAGAGTCAATGGTTCGATTACTGACCAAAGTAATTTTTTTTTCTAAAATTTAAAAAAAAGTTGAGTTTTTGGTCAGGGACGATGGTGGGTGGTGGGCGGAGGCCGGTGGTGGGCGGTGCGATGGGCGGAGGCCGGTGGTGGTAAAGTGTAACGCCCCGATCCGGAGGGTACGGAGACGTTACTGCGACGTACATACGCAGGTCGGAAGTACCCTCACGTATATACGCTAAGGAACAATACATGCAAGTAAAAGAGTACGGAAGCACGAGGCAAAATACATTCCAACATAAAAATTACAAAGTCATCACAGAGCGTGATATACTGATACATGTACATTATATCACAGCCAGATACAAAAGTAAAAATTACAATTGGTACAACAAAAGGTGCTCACGGGCTGATAAGAAGATCCCCGAACTAGTAAAAGGATTCAGGAACGGAAGGAGCTAGGGCAAATCAGCTTGTTCCAAGAAATAGGCTTGATCTTTAGTGAAGGGCACCACTTCAATCCACGCTTCAGAACCTGAACATACAAATTCAAGGGAGTCAGGACCTCCCAAACAAATGATCAGGTTACAGCCGAGTGGCATAAGAGATATGAGTAGGAGAGTTGATCCAGTATCATGAATAATCAGCCAGCAAGTAAAGGAAGCATAACGAGTTAAAGTTGGGAAGACATTGAACTAGCTTAGGCTACGACCTCATGAGACTAGTACCTCGAGGGAATAATCCAAACAAGGAAACCCTCATCTATATACATTTATCTCATGTCGCCGTAATCCAAGCGCATAAAACGGATCCACAGTTGACGTCTTTTATTATTATTACTTGTCTTACTCTGATGTCTAGCTATGTGAACTAGCGTCCCAACACACATAGATCCACATCTGAGTAAGCAAGGTTATTATTAGAAACTAGCGGGGGTATCAACGAATAATGTTTATAGTGGGTCCCGTGCATACCCGGGACCACGGCCCAGGATTGTTCCGTTGCTGGCAGACGGAACCTGCCGCAAGGCGATCAGGAGGGTCTTATAGGATGCCCTTGTCAAGATGGTACCAAGAAGGAGGGAGCCAGCGCTCCCCTCGGTCGCCTGGAGGCCCTCAGGTCAAACCGGAAAATGTAGTTGCACAACATACCTAAAACCACTGTAAACACGAACATATATTGATAGCCGCACGTTTCCCCCGACCCGATGTAAGTTGCCTCATTTTATGAGTTATTTAGGTAATTATCCGATTTCGGGAATGAACAGGAGCAAGTCCGGAATATTATGAAGACAGGAGTATCAGGAGTACAATGTGTACTATCACGTAATTCAAGTTTGTAAAACAAGATGCCCGGTTACCATTCCCGTTATCGTGATAATTAAAAGAGTCAAGTGTGTCATGCCTGGTGTCAAGAGATAGCATGACAAGAGGAGATATTCGTCAAGTGACAAGTCATGAAATAACAATATATATATATATATATAATACAAGTCCGAGGATAAGGTCCATATTCAAGGAAGTGATTGAAGGTCCATATTCAAGGAAGTGATTAACCACAGCAAACAGTCAAGATTAGTCGACTAGGGAGAACAAGTAGTCGACTTATGAAGGAATTAGTCGACTATAGAGGAGGGACAAGTCGACTGATAAGGTTGCATTTGGTAGGGTTGCGTCTTCAGGAAAAAGTTAGTCGACTAGGGGAAAAAGATAGTCGACTAATAAGGCCGCGTCTCAGAGAGCCGCGTCTTCAGGAAAATGGCGCGTCTCGTGAGGCCGCGTTTCATGAGGCCGCGTCTCAAAGAGCCGCGTCTTCAGGAAAATGGCGCGTCTCGTGAGGCCGCGTTTCATGAGGCCGCGTCTCAGAGGCCGCGTTTCATGAGGCCGCGTCTCAGAGAGCCGCGTCTTCAGGAAAATGGTGCGTCTCGTGAGGCCGCGTTTCATGAGGCCGCGTCTCAGAGACCGCGTCTCCAGGAAAGTTAGTCGACTAGAAAAAGGGGTTAGTCGACTAATAAGGTCGCGTCTTCAGGAAAGTTATTGCGTTTCAATGAGTTAGTCGACTTGGGATAAGGGGGTGGTCGACTAATAAAGGGTTCAAGTCGACTAATACATGAATCAAGTCGACTAATAGGGGGCAAACAGAGAACAGAACTAATTTTTGAGAGTTGTGGTTGTTGATATAAAAATGCAAGTATGTTAATGAGTTATCCATGTCTTGGCGAGTAAAGTTACTCGCCTAAAATGTTCCTTAGATGTGTCCGACGCCCCGGGGGCAAAACACCAAGTGAGGATGAGTCCTTTGTCAAAGTTGTCGTCACTTATCACCAAAACGATTACCGGAATAATCGCGAACGATTACCGGAATAATCTACGGCGATATTGCCGACGAAGAAAAGCTCGGCCCCAATCCAAAAGGAGGGTACCGGCCCTAGAGTCTTGCCGACAGAGAAGAACGCGGCCCCAATCCAAAAGGAGTGGCCGGTCCTCAAAAGTTGATGGAGAGAGTTTGAGGGTGCAAGTCTAGTGCAATTAGCCAAAATGAGTTTTTTTGCAAGCGATGCCACGGGGGACGAATCTATAGTCCGTCGGAAAGAGGTTGTCGAGGAGGTGAAGATGGTATGCTTGGTGGTGGCTATGGTGGTGCAGGTGGTTGTGGAGATGGTGGTGAAGTTTGGTGGAGAAGATGGGTTCCTTGAGGTTTTCTTGGTGAAAGAGGTTGAAGAAGATGGTGTTGTTGGTGGAAATGGAGGAGGAGATGGAGGGGAGAATGGTAGATGGAATGGTGGAAGAGGTTGGTGGAGAAAATGACTAATAATTCACAGCCAGGGCTGCCATTTGCTGCTGTTCTTGTGGCTCTTGCTGGCTGCAAAAATGAAGGAGGAGAAGAGAAATGAAAGAGAGAGAGATGGGAGTGTATTTATAAAGGTAAAAAATATTATTATAATATAGCAACTCCATATTGAAACATGCGTTGCAAAGTTGCGTCCTTCACAAAGGCCGCGTCCCCAAGAAGCCTGCGTTTAGCAACTGCTAGACGCAGTAAAAAAATAAACTTGCGTTCAAGAAAAACAGATTGCGTTGGTAGAATAGGACGAAAAAGCATGGGTGTCTTGATCTGAGTTGAATTGGCCCATAAGCATTTAATGCAGCAAGGGGAGGATCTCCGCATTAATTGCTGAGTCCAATTGGCAAAACTCGCATTTGAGGAAGGAGAGAGAAAATGGGAAAAAGAGAAAAGTGGAATATATGGATAAATTCCGGTATCTGGGAAAACACCGAAAACTCTGGGAAAGTCCAAAAATTGAAGTATCTCAAAAAGTCTCCCAAAAATTCTCAAAAATAATAAATATTATATAAAGATTTTTAGTGAAATCGGTTTTCAGAAATTCAATTCCATTTTCAAAATAAAAATCCTGGAATCTACTGTGAACGGTGTCTACACCGGGTAGGCTGGATTTTTGATAAAATCTGAAAAATCCCAGAAAATGCCTGAAGGAAGAAAATATAATTTTAAGAAGGAATGTGAAAGAGGAATCCAAAAATTTGATTCCAATTGTGAATTAAAATTCCTGAAATCAACCAGTGATACTGGCCGACACCGGTTTTGAAGATTTACAATTTAATTCCGAAAAATTCCAGAAAATCATGAAAAATCTAGAATATTAAAAAATAATATTTGAAACTAAAATTAGTCAAATCTGAATACCAAACAGTCAAATCATGCAGTATTGCTATATGAGTAGGAAATTAAATAACAGAAAATAAAATAAAATAAAATAAAATAAAAAAATACGCTCCAAAAAATCAGGATACATAACTGGGTACGTATACCGAGGATGGGGTGTTACAATCCATCCACTTTATCAAAAAATTTCGTCCTCGAAATTTCGATAATGGGGATGTGAAGACAAGAAGGAATAGGGGTAAGGAATTTTACCAACTAAGATGGAAAGAGTTGGGGGTAACGTTCACGAATAATATCCTCTCGTTCCCATGTAGCTTCTCCTGGGGCATGCCTATTCCAGGAAACTAGTACCAATGGTATTTCCCGATTTTTTAATGTTTTGACACTCCTATCCAGAATGGCCATCGGCTGCTCCTTGTAAGATAAATCTGGTTGTAGTTCCAATTCTGAGTGATCTAGAATGTGATTTTCATCCTTGACATACTTCCTCAACTGTGACACATGGAATACATTATGTACTCCCTCTAAAGATGGGGGCAATGCCAATCGGTAAGCCACATCTCCCACGCGATCCAAAATTTCAAATGGGCCGATGTATCTTGGGCTAAGTTTCCCGCGAGTACCGAATCGGATTACCCCTTTGGTGGGGATATCCTTAAAAACACATGATCACCTGTTTGGAATTCCAACGGTCTTCTATTAGTATCTGTCCAACTCTTCTGCCGGCTCTGTGCTGCCGGAGATGATCTCTGATAATTCTGACCTTATCTGTTGTCTGAACTAGAATATCTGGTCCCATAAGTCTTCTTTCGCCGACTTCATCCCAACATATTGGCGACCTGCATTTCCTGCCATATAGTGCTTCAAATGGAGCCATCTTGATACTGGCCTGATAGCTGTTATTATAAGAGAATTCTACCAGATGAATGTAGTCTTCCCATGACCCTTTAAATTCTATCATGCAGGCTCGTAACATGTCTTCAAGGATTTGGATAGTCCGTTCAGATTGTCCATCTATCTGGGGATGATATGAGGTACTGAATTTCAGACGAGTTCCCAAATTTTCTTGGAGACTTTCCCAGAAATGTGATCGGAATCTCGTGTCTCTATCTGACACAATGCTAACTGGAATTCTATGTAGACGAACAATTTCTTTCATATATTTTTCTGCAAGAACTTCTGTTGACTGACCTACTCTGAAAGGTAGGAAGTGAGCTGCTTTGTGAGGCGGTCAACGATCACCCATACTGCATTGTTACCCTTAGGACTGCGGGGTAGAGCTGTAACAAAATCCATGGTGATATGTTCCCACTTCCATTCGGGTATCGGCAATGGTTGTAGAAGTCCAGCTGTTCTCTGATGTTCTGCCTTTATTTGCTGACAAACCAAGCATTTTGCCACATACTGGGCTATCTCCCTCTTCATGGCATTCCACCAAAACTTCTTCTTTAAGTCTTGATACATTTTATTTCCTCCTGGGTGTATAGAATACGCCGAACTGTGTGCCTCTGCCAAAACTTTCTGCCGACCCTCCCTTGTGGTACACAGATTCTGTCACCAAAATAAAGTGCATCATCTGAACGAATACGGATGTCTGTTCTTAATCCAGCTTCTACTTGAGTCTTGAATTTCTGTAATCTGGGGTCTCCCTTTTGGGCTTCCTTGATTTCACTCATCAGTGTTGGTTGAACCTGAAAGGTCATTAGTTGACCTGACTCATCAGCTCCTTGTAGTAGTATTAAGTCCAACTTTATGATTTCTCGAAGCAATTCCTTCTGTTGAGTAAGTTGTAATAATACTTTGTTCTCTGGTCTCCTGCTTAATGCATCTGGGACCGTATTGTCTTTACCGGGATGGTACTGTAAGTCTATGTCATAGTCGGCCATCAATTCAAGCCACCGCCGTTGCCTCATGTTTAATTCTTTCTGTGTGAAGACATACTTGAGACTCTTATGATCAGTATAGATCAATACTTTGTCTCCCAGAAGGTAGTGTCTCCAGATCTTCAATGCAAATATTACCGCCGCCAGTTCTAAGTCATGGGTTGGGTAATTTCTCTCATGTGGTTTCAATTGCCTAGATGCATAAGCTATGACATGACCATGCTGCATTAGTACACATCCTAGGCCTTTTTCGGATGCATCACTATATATAACCATCCCTCCTGTTCCCGAGGGAGTCTTCAATATTGGAGCTGAAATTAGTCTTTCCTTCAATTGTTCAAATGCTGCAGTACACTCCTCTGACCATTGATACCTTTCTCCCTTTCTGGTGAGCTTTGTTAAAGGGGCTGCGATTTTGGAGAAGTCTTGTACAAATCTTCTGTAATATCCGGCTAATCCAATAAAGCTTTTAATTTCTGTTACTGTCCTGGGGATTGGCCAATCTTTAACTGCCTGAATTTTGCTAGGGTCAACTGAAATTCCTTCTTCTGAAACTATATGGCCCAAGAAAGCTATATGGTCTAACCAGAACTCACACTTGCTTTCCTTTGCATAAAGTTGTTCCTGCCGGAGAGTCTGTAGCACTATTTTCAAGTGTTCTGCATGCTCTCTGTCGTTCTTAGAATATATTAAGATATCATCGATGAACACCACGACAAACTGGTCCAAATATGGCGAGAAAACTCGGTTCATTAAATCCATAAAAACAGCTGGGGCATTGGTTACTCCGAAGGGCATGACTAGAAATTCATAATGACCATAGCGAGTTCGGAATGCTGTCTTCGGAATATCTTCTTTCTTCACCTTCAGTTGGTGATAACCTGATTGCAAATCCAATTTTGAAAACACCCGGGCCCCATGAAGTTGATCAAAAAGATCATCAATTCTTGGTAAGGGATACTTATTCTTGATGGTAACCTTGTTTAATTCTCTGTAGTCTATACACAACCGCTTACCACCATCTTTCTTGTTGGCCAATAGCACCGGAGCTCCCCATGGTGAAGTACTTGGTCTAATCAATCCCTTATCAGAATATTCCTGTAACTGCTTCTTTAGAATTTCTAATTCAGTGGGCGCCATTCTGTATGGAGCTTTAGATATTGGGACTGTGCCCGGAATGATATCGATAGAGAACTCAATCACTCTATCGGGTGGAAGTCCTGAGATCTCCTTAAATACTTCTGGAAACTCATTCCAGACTGGTACTCCCTTTTTCTGAATCTCAGCAGCAGTCATCTGTGTTTTTTCCTTGGCAGGTTTATGTTCTCCTTCAAATTGGAACTCAGGCTGAAGTGGCATTCTGAAAATGACTTTCTTGTTTCGACAATCAATAACCGCATGGTATTTGCTGAGCCAAGTCATGCCTAAGATTATGTCGTACCCTTTAGTATCCAGCACGAGCATATCCACTGCTAATGTCCTGTTACACAGTTCCACCGGACAATCTACACAAATTTTATTAGAGATGACTACCCCATTACCGGTACTAATCTCCCACTGGTGGTCTAAATATTCAACAGGTATAGAGTTCAAAGCAATGAAACTATCTGATATGTAACAATGAGAAGCGCCAGAATCAAAGAGGGCTAAGAAAGGTTTAGAGTGCACCAAAATTTTACCTGTTACCACTTCTTCAGAAGTTTGGGCCTCTTCCGCTGTCAAGTTGTAGGCCCGTCCTCTTCCACGACCTACAGTTGTTTTTCCTCCCCTTGGAGCTGGGCGAAAAGCCCGTTGTTGTAGAGGGAGAGGGGCCCTTCCGACCACCGGCCCTGGGTTCCTCTGTCCAATAGGTGCAGGAAGTGCCGGTAGGGTCCTGTTCATCATCCCAGTTCTCTTAAGGGGACAGCCTTCTATTGTGTGATCACCGAATCCACATGCCAGGCACAACCCATTAGCCCTGCGACAATCCTTTTGCAAGTGACCTGGCCTCTGGCAATAATTACAAACAGGAATTATTTGAGTTGTCTGAGGAGGGGCTGGTCGATATGGTCTTCTAACCATTGGGGCCCTTACAGCCCTGACTGGACCTCCTCTGCCCAGTTGTTGAAATGGCCTCTTCATGGCCTGTTTCCTCATCTGATCAAGATTCTTTTTCTCCAATCCTCGCTCCACTTCCCGAGCTACAGTGAGGACCTGGGAATATGTTTTCAACTGCTGGGGAATCAAAAGGACTTGAATATCCATTCGTAAGCCCTGCTGAAATCTGCTTGCCCGTTTCTCCTCATCAGCTATCATATACGGAGCAAAACGACTCAGCCTTAAGAACTCAGCAGCATATTCGTCAACAGACCGGTTCCATTGTTGAAGCCGGATGAATTGTTCTTCCATCTCTTTCTGAGCTGTGGTAGGGAAGAATCTATCATAAAAGCTCTTAGAGAACTGGTCCCAAGTGATGGGTCTGTCCAGTCTCGCTTCTTCAGCTAACCACCAGTTTCTAGCCACGTCCTTTAATTGGATCTTGGCGACTTCCACCTTATCTCCCTCTGGGATCCGGGCTGCCTTCAAGAGATCTGTTGTGTCAATTAGCCACTGCTCGGCATCTAGCGGTCTTTCTTCCCCCGTAAATATTGCCGGCTGCAACCGCCTGAAGTCTGACACGTTGCCTGGCCTCCGTTCTTGATGAGCTGCTATCAATCCTTGCCGGAGGAGTTCTGTCTGCCTTTGTTGATTCTCCACCATATTCTGGATAACCCTAAGAATATCAGCATTTCCCCCTGTGGGTCCATTCTGTGGCTGCCCAGAATTGTTACGTCCTGCCCTCCTTTCCATATCTATGTTGGAAAAAGATGTCTGAAAAGAGGAGTGAAAGCAGAAGATAGATGGACTTTAGGAATCGAGGGAAGGAATATCAAGAAGAAATGGATAACTTTGTAGTTAGAATGTATAACCGAAACTCATGCACCCCAACTGCAAATTAAGATCCCATTAATTAGCAATTTGGTTGTACTGTAGGTGTGAGAGCCTAGGCTCTGATACCAACCTGTAACGCCCCGATCCGGAGGGTACGGAGACGTTACTGCGACGTACATACGCAGGTCGGAAGTACCCTCACATATATACGCTAAGCAACAATACATGCAAGTAAAAGAGTACGGAAGCACGAGGCAAAATACATTCCAACATAAAGATTACAAAGTCATCACAGAGCGTGATATACTGATACATGTACATTATATCACAGCCAGATACAAAAGTAAAAATTACAATTGGTACAACAAAAGGTGCTCACGGGCTGATAAGAAGATCCCCGAACTAGCAAAAGGATTCAGGAACGGAAGGAGCTAGGGCAAATCAGCTTGTTCCAAGAAATAGGCTTGATCTTCAGTGGAGGGCTCCACTTCAATCCACGCTTCAGAACCTGAACATACAAATTCAAGGGAGTCAGGACCTCCCAAACAAATGATCAGGTTACAGTCGAGTGGCATAAGAGATATGAGTAGGAGAGTTGATGCAGTATCATGAATAATCAGCCAGCAAGTAAAGGAAGCATAACGAGTTAAAGTTGGGAAGACATTGAACTAGCTTAGGCTACGACCTCATGAGACTAGTACCTCGAGGGAATAATCCAAACAAGGAAACCCTCATCTATATACCTTTATCTCATGTCGCCGTAATCCAAGCGCATAAAACGGATCCACAGTAGACGTCTTTTATTATTATTACTTGTCTTACTCTTATGTCTAGCTATGTGAACTAGCGTCCCAACACACATAGATCCACATCTGAGTAAGCAAGGTTGTTATTAGAAACTAGCGGGGGTATCAACGAACAATGTTTACAGTGGGTCCCGTGCATACCCGGGACCACGGCCCAGGATTGTTCCGTTGCTGGTGGACGGAACCTGCCGCAAGGCGATCAGGAGGGTCTTATAGGATGCCCTTGTCAAGATGGTACCAAGAAGGAGGGAGCCAGCGCTCCCCTCGGTCGCCTGGAGGCCCTCAGGTCAAACCGGAAAATGTAGTTGCACAACATACCTAAAACCACTGTAAACACGAACATATATTGATAGCCGCACGTTTCCCCCGACCCAATGTAAGTTACCTCATTTTATGAGTTATTTAGGTAATTATCCGATTTCGGGAATGAACAGGAGCAAGTCCGGAATATTATGAAGACAGGAGTATCAGGAGTACAATGTGTACTATCACGTAATTCAAGTTTGTAAAACAAGATGCCCGGTTACCATTTCCGTTATCGTGATAATTAAAAGAGTCAAGTGTGTCATGCCTGGTGTCAAGAGATAGCATGACAAGAGGAGATATTCGTCAAGTGACAAGTCATGAAATAACAATATATATATATAATACAAGTCCCGAGGATAAGGTCCATATTCAAGGAAGTGATTGAAGGTCCATATTCAAGGAAGTGATTAACCACAGCAAACAGTCAAGATTAGTCGACTAGGGAGAACAAGTAGTCGACTTATGAAGGAATTAGTCGACTATAGAGGAGGGACAAGTCGACTGATAAGGTTGCATTTGGTAGGGTTGCGTCTTCAGGAAAAAGTTAGTCGACTAGGGGAAAAAGATAGTCGACTAATAAGGCCGCGTCTCAGAGAGCCGCGTCTTCAGGAAAATGGCGCGTCTCGTGAGGCCGCGTTTCATGAGGCTGCGTCTCAGAGAGCCGCGTCTTCAGGAAAATGGCGCGTCTCGTGAGGCCGCGTTTCATGAGGCCGCGTCTCAGAGGCCGCGTTTCATGAGGCCGCGTCTCAGAGAGCCGCGTCTTCAGGAAAATGGCGCGTCTCGTGAGGCCGCGTTTCATGAGGCCGCGTCTCAGAGGCCGCGTTTTATGAGGCCGCGTCTCAGAGGCCGCGTTTCATGAGGCCGCGTCTCAGAGACCGCGTCTCCAGGAAAGTTAGTCGACTAGAAAAAGGGGTTAGTCGACTAATAAGGTCGCGTCTTCAGGAAAGTTATTGCGTTTCAATGAGTTAGTCGACTTGGGATAAGGGGGTGGTCGACTAATAAAGGGTTCAAGTCGACTAATACATGAATCAAGTCGACTAATAGGGGGCAAAAGAGAACAGAACTAATTTTTGAGAGTTGTGGTTGTTGATATAAAAATGCAAGTATGTTAATGAGTTATCCATGTCTTGGCGAGTAAAGTTACTCGCCTAAAATGTTCCTTAGATGTGTCCGACGCCCGGGGGAAAAACACCAAGTGAGGATGAGTCCTTTGTCAAAGTTGTCGTCACTTATCACCAAAACGATTACCGGAATAATCGCGAACGATTACCGGAATAATTGAAAAACACCTAGAGGGGGGGTGAATAGGTGTAATTGCTAATCTAAGAAACTCAATGCAAACTAAGTGCGCTAAATGCGGAAGCTAATGCAAATTATGCACAAACTAATACAATACAACAAGTGTAGCCGAATTCCCCTTGCGAGGCTCTGGACTAACTCCCCTTGATTCCCCTTGAAATGGGTTGAGGTGCTATGTGAAGCTCTTGTTGGATGAGTATAAGTTAGGCACACACACACAAGCAATCCAAGCAATATAAAATACACACAATCAAGCCAAGCATATAAGAATGAATAGCAATATGAATAAATGCAAGGCAATATGAAATATGCACAACACAAGCAAATATGATATGATATGAATATGATGCTTTGCACAAATATAAGAGAGAGAGTTAGAGAGACAATGGGAGCAATCGCAAACAACGAGATTTGTTTCGAGGTTCGAGCACCTTGCTCTACATCCCCGCCTACACCACCGTGTAGGATTTCCACTATCTCAACTCCCACCGAGGGAACCTCTACCGAAGAGGATTTCTTACAACACAAGGAGTACCTAACTCCTCTCTCAATACAACAACCTCCACCGAGGCCAACAACCAATCCACACACCTCTACCGAAGAGGCTCACAACCAAACTCCACCTCTACCGAAGAGGGAGCAAACCAATACCACTCCGATCACCTCTACCGAAGAGGGATACAACAAATAAAGGAGGGTTTACAACAAGTGGTTCAAAAACCACAAACTCTCTTTTTCTTTCTTTTTCCACAAAACAAAGATCCTAATAGTTTAGGATAGTAGATAGCTCAAGTGTGGAAAACTAGGTGTTTGGAAAACTAGCAACAAAGAAAATCACTTGGGAAAATCCTTCCAAAAGATATAGAATGAAAACCAAGACAAATCTCCCAAAATATTCTTTTCTTTGATTTTTCCAAAAACCTAAAACAATGAAGATTGAAGAATTAAAGCCCCAAACACTTTTGAAAACTTGTTTTAAAACCTCTAGAAACCAGAAATTTTTCTTCTTAAAAAACTTGGCCAAAATCCCCAAAGAGATGGAGTTTATATAGGCCAAACAGAAAACTAGCCGTTAGAGCTGAGCTGGCAGCTCTGACAGGCGTCGGTCGACCGGCCCGGTCGACCGCCAACGGTCAGAAAAATGACCGTTGGGCACTAGCGGTCGACCGGCCCGGTCGACCGAAACATCCTGAGAGTTGAACTCTCAACTCGGTCGACCGGTCCGGTCGACCGACTACAATGTGTAGCCAGCGTGCACATCGGTCGACCGACCTGGTCGACCGGCCACTTGGTGCGGTCGACCAGTCCGGTCGACCGAACTGGCCTGGCAGGCACAGTGCAGATCTGCACAGATACGGGATTTGAAAATAGGTCTTTTCACTCAATAAAAATCCCATAAATTCACAGTAAATCTAAAAAATAGTTTTAATCACAATAAAAACTATTTTTCTAAAAATATGTTTTTCTAAAACTTATTTTTCATTTTACTTTGATAACCAAACTTGTGATAAAAATTTCAAGAAATATATATCAACATATCAATTCATATTTAAGTCTTGCAAATTTTATCAAAAACAAAACATTGTATTTTGTCAAACTTGATTTTTCCAAAACATGAATAGGGATATCAAAAATAAGTTTGTTTACCAAGTTAAAGCATGTATGTATAAATAGAAAACATCTACTATACATATAACATATGTAAACTTGTTTTGATCAACTATTCATAAAAACCAAATATCAAATCATAAAACGTATGTGTTTTGTGTTCACTTGAGCATATCAACTAAACTAAGCTTTACAAATGGATCTAAAAACTCTATCTAAACTAGGATACCTAAGTCTTCTTGACGATCATCATCTTCAAGTAGACTTGCTCCAAAACTTCATCCATGGGCTAGACAAAGTGTGAACTTGAAGCTTTGGCCCTGGAATCACCATGAATAGCTTCTAATCATCTTGTTGAAGCTAATCACCAACTAATATCCTGTTAATGATCTGAAACTTAGAAACACAAGAATATTAGTAAACATAACTACATTAGTGTTGATCATCATCAAAACTAAAGTGGAAGGCCATTGGGCCAACAATCTCCCCCTTTTTGATGATGACAAAACTCATGGAGTTATATATGCATGGATTAAAGATAAGCTTCAAGGAAGCTCCCCCTTAACTCATGCATAGGGATAAACAATAAATATATGCAATGAATATTAAACATGAAACATGCATATGCATAAACAATAAATGGTTCTAGATATCAAATGGAATATTCAAAACAAAATAAGCTCTAGATACCAATTACAAAGCAAACTCTATAAATCAATTAAACTTAGTATTCTTGAGATTCTTGAGATTAAAACATAATATATGCATAAACATAAGCATGCATATAAAACTTCATAAATCTTCTCCCCCTTTTTGTCAATCATCAACAAAGGGGTAATCAAAACCATAAATAAAACGAGGGGTAAAAATCTTTCTCCCTCTTTTTGTCAATCAAAACAATGCAAACAATGTTCTCCCCCTTTTTGTCTAAAACAAAAAATAAAATCAATAAGGGGTGACTACAAACATGATATCAATTAAAAATATGTCAATGAAGCATCTTGATACCAATAAACAAGAATCAATATATATTATATGCTATATACATTCATGAAGAGGAAGACGCTAAGTTAGCTTCCCTACACATATGCATTACATGAAGAAGGGATGACAAGCGCCAATTCACATAACACATATTATGTAATGCATAAGAGGAGATGTGAAGCTCCCCCTACACACGTATATCATATAAAGAAGAGTTGTCAAGCTCCTCAATTTATAATATACTCAACATGAATCTATATGTAAGAGAGATGTTAAGCTCTCCTTGCATATAGGAAATACAAATCAAAACTTTGAATATTTTCTTTAAACAAAATTTTGGAAATACCAATTGTAATTAAACATAAGTCTTGAATTCTTAAACATGAATCTTGAAACCAAAACAAATTTTGAATTTCTTAAATATGATACCAATTGTACATATTTCATTTTGAAAAACATATAATTTGATGTTGATATCATATGTTTAAAATAACAACTTTTAATCATAAAGAGTGGGAGTACAAATACCAATTGAAATACAAAATCAAATTTTCTCCCCCTTTATGAAAAACAAACTAAAGACATGCATAGTCTTGATAACAATTTAAAAGTAGTCAATTTAAACAAAATTGAAACTCAAGCACTAGCATAAATACAAACATATATATGTATGAAGGATAGATACCAATAGAAATTGATATACTTAGAATTTAAAGCATACATACATACAAAACATATATGAGTATACAAGAAGATCAAAATGATACCAATTGAAAGAGTTCAATGATACCAATTGACATAACAATAAGTTCAAGTGTATATATCATATTATCTACCACCCAATCATAATTCAAGTTTTAAAGATTTTCAATTTAGGGCATACATGAACATGATCTCCCATCCTACCGCCCTTAGATGGTAGGGGTTTTCAAAGATAGATTTGAAAATGTAGTTTTGTTTGAAAATCTCAACCAAAGTGAAGAACATCGCAACTAGTTAAATGGAAAACTGGTTAACTAGTACGAAATCCTTCAAGCAAGGAATAAAACAAAATTGTTTTTCATAAACATGAAATTCACATCATATCAAACACTCAAGTTCAATTAGGCATAAATAAGACTCATGAAAACAAAACATGAGCAAGCAATAGATGTGAGTGTACAAATAAAATATGAAGATCATAAATATGAAAATTAGGCAATAAGCTCAATTATTCTTTAAAACACGAAAATCATCAAAATTATCTAATCTTCAAGGCATATGTATGTCTAATACAAACTAAAGTATACATACATATCCAAAACATAACGAGTCCACAAAAATATATGCATGAAGGCACGTGGCTCAAAAAGGATACTCATGTATAGTCAATAGTTTGGATAAGATAGACATATACATGAAGTTAAATATTGAATACATGAAACATGAAAAACTAAATTTTCATCACAACAAGTTTCATTTCAAGGTATATGTATGAATTGTCAAACATGAAGTATACATACATATCCCTAAACACAATTGAGTCCAAATATAGATTTGCATGAAAGGCAAATGACTCAAGGGGTATACATGTATTTCTTAAGGTTTGGCAATACAAACATATACATGAAGTGAAATACACAATTATAAAGCAAATTCAAAAATGAGAATACAAGTTTAATATGTATGAATCATCAAAACTAGACTATACTAGCACATCTAATGGGTTCAAATAAGCATTCAATTCCAACTATATATAGATTTATTTGTAGCCCACTCTATGTACAAGTATATAACTAGTCTTAATGAAAACTAACACTTAAACATATATTCAAAACATGACGCATCAAAAACACATATAAAAATCATCATGATAAAAGTCATCATGGAAAACTAAAACATGATTATTATGTGAATTCACATGTATTAGATTCATGATGTACATTATAGCTCAAATAAAAGTGAGAACACTAATTATGATTCAAATAAGCATGTGTGTCTCAAATACTATATATGTATGTCAAGGATCTAATAAACATGGAATGAACATACTAATCCATAGACATCAAAAACATGCTATAATCAAAGATGAAATATAAAGCGTGTAAACAAATAATAAGGAGTTAGGAATTGTTACCAAAACCTAGAAGGCAACCTCCTTGTCTCCAAAACTTGGTGGTCCTCTCCACCATCTCTTCCCTTGAAAGTGATGCATCCAATAGATTTCCTTTAAGTCCGGAACGCATCCACTCCAAGGTGTCATCACTCTCACGTCATGTGAGAGCCCACACCTACATCAAAAATAGGAGGGGTGGTCTTTGGTACCCACATCTTGTTGGGTCCATGGGGGTTAGTCCCTTCTCTAACCCAAACAAATTTCTTTGCTAAATTAGTAGTATGTAATCTATCAAAACAAAATTTAGCAAGGTGGCCCTTACGTCCACAATGTGTACATGTGTACACATGAGCATACATGTGATGGGTGTGTCCGTGAGGAGCATGTGTATGCCGTGGAGGGTGTGCATGCATAAAAGATGGAACTTGTTTCTTTCGAACTAAGGTTTCCAACGTGAGTGGTTCATGGCACATTGGCTCATAGTGGAGCCCAAACAATCTACTCTCTTCTTAAGCATACAAATATCATCATTAATCCTAAAAGAAGAGGTACATGCATTAGGTAAACTAGATGAAGAAGCTACACTAGCATGGCAAACATGTGCATCAATCTTATTTTGTAAAAATTCATTTTTCTTTAAACATGCATCCAAATCTTTAGAAATTGAAGCAATCTTAATTTTCAAAGAATCATTTTCTTTTAAAACAAAATCAACTTTTGAAGACAAGTTTTCATTTTTCTTCAAAAGAACATGGCAATCATTTTTATTTTTCAAAAAGTTATTTTCTTTAAGTGCAAGATCAAGTTGAGATTTTAATGAATCCCTCTCATTATGGACCTCAACCTTTTCTTGCAAAACACAATCAAGTCTAGAATGCAAACACTTATTTTCTTTTTCAATTTCTAGACTTTTCTTTTTCAAAATCTTATATTTTTCAATTAGTTTTTCACAAACAATGGAAAGTTCTTCATTCAAAGCATGGGCATCAATATGATCATTTGAAGAACTAGCATCATCATCACTATCTAATGGAGTTTCCGAGTGTACCTCAAGGGAGTCATTCCCTTGGACCATATAGCATTGTTGTGGTTCGGATTCTCCGCTAGATTCCTCTTCTTGGATTGGCAATTGAAGCTTGGAGGTGGTGGTTGTTGTCAACTTGTTCCACACTGCAAAAGCGGAATAAAGATTAGAAACACACATAAGATAATCTTTAGGTAATGTGCTTCTAATGGCCTCTAGGGCTTGTGCATTGGCCCCTATATGATTGCAATCACCAAGATAACATCTCTTGGTGGCCGCAAGGAAAACATGCAAACCCAGGGTCTTTAGGTACATGGACATCCTATACTTCCAAACATCAATGTTGGAAGGGTCAAAACTAGGTGGGGTCATGAAGTCCATGGTATAAACTAAATATGTGCAAACAATCAAATGCAAATGTAGATTAGCAAGCAAATGGATCACTCCTAGGATGTTAAGCCTAAGTATCAGGAGCACTAGCTCTGATACCAATTGAAAAACATCTAGAGGGGGGGTGAATAGGTGTAATTGCTAATCTAAGAAACTCAATGCAAACTAAGTGCGCTAAATGCGGAAGCTAATGCAAATTATGCACAAACTAATACAATACAACAAGTGTAGCCGAATTCCCCTTGCGAGGCTCTGGACTAACTCCCCTTGATTCCCCTTGAAATGGGTTGAGGTGCTATGTGAAGCTCTTGTTGGATGAGTATAAGTTAGGCACACACACACAAGCAATCCAAGCAATATAAAATACACACAATCAAGCCAAGCATATAAGAATGAATAGCAATATGAATAAATGCAAGGCAATATGAAATATGCACAACACAAGCAAATATGATATGATATGAATATGATGCTTTGCACAAATATAAGAGAGAGTTAGAGAGACAATGGGAGCAATCGCAAACAACGAGATTTGTTTCGAGGTTCGAGCACCTTGCTCTACATCCCCCGCCTACACCACCGTGTAGGATTTCCACTATCTCAACTCCACCGAGGGAACCTCTACCGAAGAGGATTTCTTACAACACAAGGAGTACCTAACTCCTCTCTCAATACAACAACCTCCACCGAGGCCAACAACCAACAACAACCAATCCACACACCTCTACCGAAGAGGCTCACAACCAAACTCCACCTCTACCGAAGAGGGAGCAAACCAATACCACTCCGATCACCTCTACCGAAGAGGGATACAACAAATAAAGGAGGGTTTACAACAAGTGGTTCAAAAACCACAAACTCTCTTTTTCTTTCTTTTTCCACAAAACAAAGATCCTAATAGTTTAGGATAGTAGATAGCTCAAGTGTGGAAAACTAGGTGTTTGGAAAACTAGCAACAAAGAAAATCACTTGGGAAAATCCTTCCAAAAGATATAGAATGAAAACCAAGACAAATCTCCCAAAATATTCTTTTCTTTGATTTTTTCAAAAACCTAAAACAATGAAGATTGAAGAATTAAAGCCCCAAATACTTTTGAAAACTTGTTTTAAAACCTCTAGAAACCAGAAATTTTTCTTCTTAAAAAACTTGGCCAAAATCCCCAAAGAGATGGAGTTTATATAGGCCAAACAGAAAACTAGCCGTTAGAGCTGAGCTGGCAGCTCTGACAGGCGTCGGTCGACGGCCCGGTCGACCGCCAACGGTCAGAAAAATGACCGTTGGGCACTAGCGGTCGACCGGCCCGGTCGACCGAAACATCCTGAGAGTTGAACTCTCAACTCGGTCGACCGGTCCGGTCGACCGACTACAATGTGTAGCCAGCGTGCACGTCTGTGCACATCGGTCGACCGACCTGGTCGACCGGCCACTTGGTGCGGTCGACCGGTCCGGTCGACCGAACTGGCCTGGCAGGCACAGTGCAGATCTGCACAGATACGGGATTTGAAAATAGGTCTTTTCACTCAATAAAAATCCATAAATTCACAGTAAATCTAAAAAATAGTTTTAATCACAATAAAAACTGTTTTTCTAAAAATATGTTTTTCTAAAACTTATTTTTCATTTTACTTTGATAACCAAACTTGTGATAAAAATTTCAAGACATATATATCAACATATCAATTCATATTTGAGTCTTGCAAATTTTATCAAAAACAAAACCTTGTATTTTGTCAAACTTGATTTTTCCAAAACATGAATAGGGATATCAAAAATAAGTTTGTTTACCAAGTTAAAGCATGTATGTATAAATAGAAAACATCTACTATACATATAACATATGTAAACTTGTTTTGATCAACTATTCATAAAAACCAAATATCAAATCATAAAACGTGTGTGTTTTGTGTTCACTTGAGCATATCAACTAAACTAAGCTTTACAAATGGATCTAAAAACTCTATCTAAATTAGGATACCTAAGTCTTCTTGACGATCATCATCTTCAAGTAGACTTGCTCCAAAACTTCATCCATGGGCTAGACAAAGTGTGAACTTGAAGTTTTGGCCCTGGAATCACCATGAATAGCTTCTAATCATCTTGTTGAAGCTAATCACCAACTAATATCCTGTTAATGATCTGAAACTTAGAAACACAAGAATATTAGTAAACATAACTACATGAGTGTTGATCATCATCAAAACTAGAGTGGAAGGCCATTGGGCCAACAATAATCTACGGCGATATTGCCGACGAAGAAAAGCTCGGCCCCAATCCAAAAGGAGGGTACCGGCCCTAGAGTCTTGCCGACAGAGAAGAACGCGGCCCCAATCCAAAAGGAGTGGCCGGTCCTCACAAGTTGATGGAGAGAGTTTGAGGGTGCAAGTCTAGTGCAATTAGCCAAAATGAGTTTTTTTGCAAGCGATGCCACGGGGGACGAATCTATAGTCCGTCGGAAAGAGGTTGTCGAGGAGGTGAAGATGGTATGCTTGGTGGTGGCTACGGTGGTGCAGGTGGTGGTGGAGATGGTGGTGAAGTTTGGTGGAGAAGATGGGTTCCTTGAGGTTTTCTTGGTGAAAGAGGTTGAAGAAGATGGTGTTGTTGGTGGAAATGGAGGAGGAGATGGAGGGGAGAATGGTAGATGGAATGGTGGAAGAGGTTGGTGGAGAAAATGACTAATAATTCACAGCCAGGGCTGCCATTTGCTGCTGTTCTTGTGGCTCTTGCTGGCTGCAAAAATGAAGGAGGAGAAGAGAAATGAAAGAGAGAGAGATGGGAGTGTATTTATAAAGGTAAAAAATATTATTATAATATAGCAACTCCATATTGAAACATGCGTTGCAAAGTTGCGTCCTTCACAAAGGCCGCGTCCCCAAGAAGCCTGCGTTTAGCAACTGCTAGACGCAGTAAAAAAATAAACTTGCGTTCAAGAAAAACAGATTGCGTTGGTAGAATAGGACGAAAAAGCATGGGTGTCTTGATCTGAGTTGAATTGGCCCATAAGCATTTAATGCAGCAAAGGGAGGATCTCCGCATTAATTGCTGAGTCCAATTGGCAAAACTCGCGTTTGAGGAAGGAGAGAGAAAATGAGAAAAAGAGAAAAGTGGAATATATGGATAAATTCCCGGTATCTGGGAAAACACCGAAAACTCCGGGAAAGTCCAAAAATTGAAGTATCTCAAAAAGTCTCCCAAAATTCTCAAAAATAATAAATATTATATAAAGATTTTTGGTGAAATCGGTTTTCAGAAATTCAATTCCATTTTCAAAATAAAAATCCTGCAATCTACTATGAACGGTGTCTACACCGGGTAGGCTGGATTTTTGATAAAATCTGAAAAATCCCAGAAAATGCCTGAAGGAAGAAAATATAATTTTAAGAAGGAATGTGAAAGCGGAATCCAAAAATTGATTCCAATTGTGAATTAAAATTCCTGGAATCAACCAGTGATACTGGCCGACACCGGTTTTGAAGATTTACAATTTAATTCCGAAAAATTCCAGAAAATCATGAAAAATCTAGAATATTAAAAAATAATATTTGAAACTAAAATTAGTCAAATCTGAATACCAAACAGTCAAATCATGCAGTATTGCTATATGAGTAGGAAATTAAATAACAGAAAAATAAAATAAAATAAAATAAAAAAATACGCTCCAAAAAATCAGGATACATAACTGGGTACGTATACCGAGGATGGGGTGTTACATAAAGGCTGGTGATGGGCGTGGAGGTGGCAGAGGCGGTTGAGGGACGCGGAGGTGGCGGTGGTGGAGGCGGAGGCGGGGGGCCCGGGTGGGCCATGTCAAAACCCGGGCGCGGGCCGGGCCCGAATGCGGCCCGGCCCGCCCAGGCTGTGGGCCGCATTCGCCCCACCCGGGCACGCCCCGGGTGGAAGGGCAGGCCCAGGCTGGGATTAGGCTCGGGTCACCCGGGCCAGGGTGAGCCCGGGCCCGCACGGGACGGGGTCGTGCGGGTTCCAGGCCAACCCGTCCCGGTTCACACCCCTAAACACTTATACCCAGGGATTTATTGGGATTTAGTTTTTTTCCTTGATTATCTTTGCTATTATAACTACAACATTTTTTATTGAAATTCTAATTTGATTGCGGCTCACATTCGTGTCACGTTCAAAACAAATCTATCCATCCATCTACAAATTACTAATAAATCTTAAAATCTAACCATGCATTAATATCATCATCTTAAAAGAAATTTAAAAATAAAAAAATAACATTTATTAGATAGAGAATCAAGAATTCAAGATATGTATCCCTCTCTTCGTGATTACATATTTGGGTCATCCAATTGCACTGTGATGTATCCCCTGGATTCTGATTTTAAGCTTCCAAAAAGCGAATTTATTGCTAAAATCATTATCTAATGTTACTTTGCGGCTGCAAGTTCAGTGATGTGAGATGTTTCATCTTCAATTCTATTGCTGGTTAATTAATTTGTGGTTGAACTTCAGTTAATGCCTATTTCAAAGGTAATACTTGCACCATTAGAGTTTTTCTTTTGCATGAATTTTTCTGAATGAAACTGTGTAAGAATATGACCAAAATCTTTCCGAGTCTTAATGTTACCTTCAGAGGCTATTACTCTATTGCTTTTGATAGATCCTAGTGTACCTGTCTGATTGCAGGTTTGTCTCTCTGGTTAATATTCTATTCTGCTTGGGCTTTGCTCTGTTCAACAGTTCTGATCAAATCTCTATGTTCATGCTTGCACCTGAAGAAACGCATACAGGAAATGAAGATTCTGTTTTGATTCCTTGCTTCTTTGTTCCATATAAGCTCAGGGTTGGCAGTTAACTGTATAGATACCATAAATGACTTTGTTTTTATTCATTTATCAACTGCAGATGATGTCCTTTAACATATTCAAATCATATGATTTTGTGCTTGATTCATTTTTCAATCTGATTACAGCTTGCAGAGTTATATCAGGAAAGAGATCAGACCTGACAATGCGATTAATACATTGATTATGATTTAAGCATCCATTAACGTCCAAGAGATCCAGGTCAGATAGTTAATAGGAGAGTGTTATACACAACTAAGAAAGATTGAGTTTCTTGGGAAGAAGATAGAGAATTAGGGATTGTAGAAATTAAGAGAAGATAAAGAGAATAAAGATTGATTTTGGTTTCACCACTAAGAAGATCTCTCCTACTCTACACATCGCCATGCAAGAGATTCAATTTGTAAACCAAATCAACATGCTTAACAAAAAGGGTTTAATTTAAATCATCATAATCTAAATAAACAGCTGCAGGCCCGGCCTTACATAGGCCCATACACTGAAGTCTTTCCCCATCATCACTGATGCGGAACTAAAACAATGATTAAAACAACTAACACAAATAAAGAACTAAATAAAGAAACTATAATAGACTAATCACCACCAAGAGGTGTATTAAGAATAGAAAAGCTTGGAAAATGAGCAGCAGCTTAAACAAAGATTATTGCTGTTAATAGTTTCTGCTAAATAGTAATTATAATTTGTGTTATCTATGTAAAGCTGAACAACAAAATAGTTCAGGAAATTCCTCTATCCCCAATATGATCAACAGAACAATGGCTAAAGGACTTTTTTTACACAAAATCTTTCCCAAAAAGAAAACATGGCTAAATTGCACTAAATACCTTAAAGTTTTATCAGTTTTGCACTTAAATAAGTGGTGCAGCCAGGATTTTGAGATCTAAATGCTCCGTTGGACGCTCCTGAGAAAAAAAACTATAGGCAGCGACAGACGCAAGAACTTTTTGTGATGTGAGCGTAAAAGAGTAAAAATATTGTACTTTTATCATATCTGAAGTAATCCGAAAAAATATTAAATGGTTAAAATATAAATTGAAAGCCTTAAAATAAATTTTCTCAATTGTGTATGGACAATGAATTAATAAAATATATTATTATTAAATTTATTGAAATTTTATGAGAAGAAATTTTTAGTTATAACTTTAATAAATTCATGTTTGAGATAATAATAGTGTTCAAGTAGTGTTCTATGAAAATCCTTAAATTATTCTAAACAATTTATCCTTGTTATTAAATATTTGGTTTCAAAATAATATACTGTTTCTACTTACTTTTTCCTTTTGAGTTAATAAAAAGTTATTTTTCAGAATTACTAGAAAGGTTTGTTTGAGAAATAGAAAGAATTAATAAGGAAAAAATAGAAAAAGATATTACCCAGAACAATGGGAGTTGAACCCAACAACGTGGGTATAAGATTATTTATAAACACCAACTGAGCTACAATCATCATAGTTTAAAGTTGATTAGTGTAATAATTTTATTGGATGGGCAAAAATTAAAAGCAACCCCTATTTTTTCAGCGGATGTTAGAATTAGAGGGTGTCAATCCTCATATTCTAAATTTCACTAAATACAAAACTTGGTTTGCTAATCCCAGATTCTATTTTAAGTGAAAATTTAGAATTAAAGGGTGTCAATCCTGAGTTGTGGATCTCATTAAAATTAGAATTTAGAATTGAAAAACTTGGCTTCTTGAATAACATAAAAATAGTTTTTAGTCTATTTTCATAAATAAAAAAAGGTTGAAATTCAAAATATTCATAATAAATAAATTTCATTGAAAATATTTTGTCATGATAAATGTAGTAGACTACACAAATAAAACTGACACTAATCCCATCTAAATTTAAAAAATTGAGCTTAGAAGGGAAAATCCAACTACTTTTTTGGCAACAAAAGTGAAAATAAAAGGAATATATTCCTCCACCACATAGCAAGCAAAAATCCAGCAACAAGTCATGTGCACAGGAACAAAAGAAAGTAAAAAGTACACATCTAGAAACCAATATCTCCTTTTCTGCTGCTCTCAAATACAACTAATACAAGTGCCCAGCTCCAGCTCTAAAGGCCTCTGCCACCTTGCAAGCCAACACATGGGGCTCTCCACACCTACCCCTCAACATAATTACTGTTCAATTAAGTCTCCTATTAAAAAACCTAGCTGTTTTTTAGTTGTATATAGCTTACTTTACTTTCCAGCAATCAATTCAGTATTCTGGAGTGAGAGTAAGCTAAGATCCTGACTACTGAGGTGAATCTCAATAGGATAATTGGATTGCCAGGAACCTATTTGAGAACTTTGTGAATCAGAGGGCACCTGTTTGGAGAATTCTCCTTAAAAAACCTGAGTTTGAAGAGATAGAAATCTTGTGAAGAGAATTTAGGGGGTACCCATCTGGAATTTTCTTGTGAATGGGGATGGGAAGGGGTTTGGTCAAGAAGGTCTTTTGCAAGAGCAAATCTTCTTTATCTGTGCCAGAGATGGAAATGTATGTATAATGACTCTAATCCAAATTCCTGTTCTTTTCTATAGGATTTAGTTTATTTGGATGCACTGATAGTATTGTTCTTTAGATAAGTCATGTAATATATAATGCTTTTGAGTTATGTTCTTTTGTGAATTATTCAGATATGGAAATGTATGTATAAATATATGACTCTAATCTTAATTTCCAAGTTCTTAGCTAAAGAATTTAGTTCTCTTGGATCAATTGATGTTCTTTAATTAGTATTGTGCTTCATATAAGTTATGTAAATATAATGGCTTAGAGTATGATTATACTAGTTTATTGTGTTAAGTACTAGTTTGATAGATCTATTTTCATATATTTGATGCATTAAGTATTGCATTGTTATCTATTTTCACAGTTTGATGGCTCTAGCCTCATAGTCTTGAAATATATTGCATCCATGTTTACTTATCTTTTGCATAATTTATAGTTCTGATGATTTTGTTTGGCATGTCATTGTTCTTCCTTTAGATTTCTATTGAATTGCTTGCATGTTCCTAAATACTTATTTTGTTCTGGTATGTGAAGCTTGAACTGAATAAATGTATGCATTCATCAACTTCATTCATTCTCATCAGGAGAGACATTTTGGAGTAGATAAGAGCAGATGGACTTCGGTCAGGCTCTACTTATGTGGAGATGAACTGAACTCGGTTCTCGTAGAAAACGATTCAGCTTCTATTAGAAGTTCGGAAGCAACTGTTATGTGGCCACTGCAAGACGATTCCAGAGATGAAGAAAGCTGCGACGTGGCGAAAATAGAAGAATGTGAAGAATTAATCACAAAAGAAGAGGAGAATCCACCCACTAAGTTCAGTGAGGAGGGAGCAGCAACCTTAATTCAATCAACATTCAGGGCCTTTATGGTTTTTTCTCAAACTACATACTTGATGTGTAACGAAATATCTTTGAAGTTTGATGTAGTCATAGTTCCTAATTCAAGAAGAAATGTTATAGATTAGTACCTCATTGCCTTTTTAGTTGTGTTATTCCAGGCAAGGCGGTGGTATGAAGAGAACAGGAAGTTCGGTAAAGGTGATAGTAGTGGAGTTGAGGATCCTAGTGGAGTTAACGAGGCTGCATCTACTGAAGTTCTAGTAGATGATTCTATTGAAAATTTTAGCATTCGTGGGGAAAATAATGCTATTCAACACAGGGTGTTGCATAAGTCTCGAAGTCAAGCGTGCAGATTGAAGGTAGTGCCCATCTTTTAATGCTTTCGTTGCAGAAAATATTTGTTTTCTTTCTTGTCATTTTTTGTAGGGATTCTTGTTTTTTATTTTAAGGATTTTTTTTTATCATAAATGGATGAGTACCGATTCTCATTTAGACACTTTTTCCCCCTCCCTCAAATGGTAGAGATGATTGTTTCTATGCAATTTCTGATCATAAAGTGCATAAATGCAAAAGGTAATCATTGCTTCTATGCAATTCCTGGGTGTCATGGGCATAATGTGGTTTTTCCATACAGTCTCGCAGTTTGCCAAGGTTCCCTACATATTTGATACTTTAATTTTTGTGCAGAAACATACTTAATGGTTAGAAATCTGTATTTTTCTGATATTCAACGTGAATGATACTTTGGATCTAATATCCTCTTCATCAATTCTGCATGACATTCCCAGGAGTGATCGATCCAATTTAATCAGTAAAGAGTACAGCAATTATAAAAGGAATGACCATCTCATCATTCTTCTAGGAACCTATTTTCTTAAACAGTATTTTTAAAAAAAACTTTGTTTTAGAACTATGAGGCTTATTTATCAGATATTTTAGTTTAACATGATTGTTGTAAAAACATAATGCATAAATAGGGTTTATCCCATTACTATATTTGATCTATTCTACTGGAACATTTTAATGGATTTAGTTTACTCACTCAGTTGCTCTTCATCTAATAGGATCCTTCTTCACTCCAAACTAAACTAGGAACAGTGTTTTGTCTAGCACCTACAAGTTAATGATAATTCAAGGACTGCAGGTACGTGACCAAATACTCGAACAAATTAGTTAGTCTTCTCACAGTTTGAGACAGCACTAGATGCTTTTTTAACGGTAAGTTCAGGTTAAAGCACCAAGCTGGGTGACAGAAAAATCCTAAGAAGATGTAAAATATATAGAAGTTTTAATCTATTGGGAATAATCGCACTGCCTAAAGTGCTTTATCTCCACAAATATGTCAGTTTCGTCATGACGTGCTATGCTGCACTGACATGGATACTTGATGGGCTTACAGATATACAAAAAATCTTGAAAAATCTATGATATGGATAGAGCTTAGAGATGTGCACTTGTGTGTATCACTTTGTTCTTGATAACACTAAAAAAGATGTGAGCTCCACATAATGAAAAGTATAAACATCTCATACATCCATATGTAGAGGACTTGGAAATTGGGTTTCAATTTCTTTCTGATCTTTCAATAGAAGACCTTAATATCTTATGTCTTATATTCAGACACAGTCTAAACTACTACTATAATATATTCTCATCAACATTCTGATTTAACACTAGAATCAAATATAAAGGCAAATTATAATGCATATCAATAATTTATTTGACACGATGTGTCAAAGAGCCAAATTAAGAATATATTATAAAACACGTTCAGATATGTTCTCTTAATTAAAGATGTAAGAGAACTATCCTCTCGCAATTCAAGGAGTATCAGGGAAGTATCATGTTGGATACATGTCACAGCTTCATGATAAATGTTGGTGCAACATCAAATATTTGTAAAAATCTTCTCTTCAATCAGTTCAGTGTAGGTTTGTTTCTCTATCGTGTTCATTTGGACAGGAAGGGAGAATTATTTAAAGAAGAAGCTTGTGATAATGTAACAACTGGCAAACAGCAAGTGACTACATTGTAAGATTCAGTTTCTCCATGTTTGGTTGAATCCATGGAGATCACTGAGCCATGTAAAACCCCCCCCCCCCCCCCCCCCCCCCCCCCCCCCCCCCCCCCCCAACACCCAAAAAAAAAAAAAAAAAAAAAAAAAAAAAAAAAAATCCACGGGCGGGGGGGGGGAGGCGAGCCTCATAATGATGATTGCAAGGAACCAAGGAGCATTAGTGCAACATACGAGATTTGCGCATATCCTATCTTCATTTTATTTGAGATAGATCCACTTCACTGTTCTGTTCATCTGGACACGTGCAATCCCTTCACAAACATCTGAAGACTCACATTCAAATTATGCACAAATGCTTGGGTTAAACTGTAGGGGAACAGAGCATGAAGCCTTTGCAGTTCTTTGGGGTCTGCTAAATCAGTATGTTTGCAATTATATTGAACTAGCTGTATTTCAGTTGTGTAAATTGTATTCTCTTTCTGGGAACCTTATGTCAGCTGCAATCCAATGGTGAAATTATAAATTATAATAAAGAAACAATAATTACCTGAATCTTTTTATGAATTTAGACTTAGCTGTAGAGAATTCTATAAGAACCACCGAGAATTCATGTAGGATTTCGCTACGTATTTTCACATGTTACTTTTGATTTTTCGATTCCCGTATAAGCCAACAAGCACATATCTGGTTGAGCCAATTAGGGAGGGAGAGTAAACTATACAAATAATAATAATAATAATAATAATAATAATGCATATTAAAAGAGAGAATTTATAGGCATAGAAGCTACAGAAGATCGATTTGTACTTGCATTTTCTTTTTCTTTTTGTCATACTGTTTCATCACCTTTGTTATGACTACAGGAAGAGTGGGATGACAGCACTTTGAGCAGCGATACACTGAGACTTAGAATCCAAAACAGGCTTGAAGCATCAACCAGGCGTGAGAGAGCTCTAGCCTATGCATTCTCTCAGCAGGTAACACATTAATTGTTTCATCCCTGAACCCAAATCTTAACCAAATGCACATAATTCAATTTGGTTTTCCCGTATTCCACTGATCTTCATCCCTAGCTAAGAGCTTGCACCACAAAAAAGAAAGCGACCTGGTCTGACTCAAACACCGAGCCTAACGCTGGCTGGAGCTGGCTTGAGAGATGGATGGCCACTCGAGTGCCAGAGAACTCTGTAGTGGAGGACTGCTGGAGCAAGCATTTAGAGCCTGTCAGTACTGATCGAAGATTACCGGTGATTGCAAACAAGAGGCTTGATATATCCTTTGAAGGAAAGGAAAGTTGTGGGTCTAATGATGTCTCGGTTAGCTTTGAAGAAGTTGTGTTGCCTTCTCAGACTCCTATTAATGGGTATGGTCAAGTTAAGAACAAATTTAACGCTACAGAAAATGTATCAAGAAGAAAGACAATGCCGGAGTACCACCGGCCAGTAGGATCAACCAAAGTGAGCATTCTAGACTTACTTTTCTATGACCCTTTTTTAATTTTTTTTAAAATTTATTTTTGCTTCTTTTTTACTAGAAGTCATTAACATGTGATAATCATAGTATTTTCTCTGTTCTAGAAAATCTTTAGTATTGTTCGGTTTTTCCTTAGCCACATTATTCTGGAAAATTCGTTCCCTTTCTCCATAAATTCCTTTAGAGCTATTCCTGAATATTTTACTTCTTATAATGATTTCTAATTATTATGATTATAAGACTGTATTTTGTTGAGCAGAGCTGTTATTCTCATCGTTGCCACCTTAGTCATTCAGTCCTTTTTTCATTAAAAATTTAACGGATAACTTAAATTTTTCGTAACCAGTCATTAATATCCACGTTTTGCTATTTTACATTTTAACTCCTCAAATTTTAATCTCAGTTTGCTGCAGTTTTCCCTTGTATCAATATTATTTCTGAATGCCGAGTCAAGACTAGGCTCCTATGTAGATCTTAATCTTCTCTGTACCATTCTCTTTGGTTAGTTGAAGTCCATATCATCTTGAGATATAAAGTAGAGTAAGACTAAAAATTGCCAAGTTTCATATATTGTAGCTAACATTATCTTTGATTGTAACTGCTTAAGTCAAAAATAAGAATTTTTAACTTGATGCCATGATGGTAATGAACATATAGTTTGCTGTTGTATTTATTACTGTTTTTTTGTCTGTAGGCAAACAAGAGGATTTCTACTAAAGAAGTGGAGGAGAAAAAGCAGAAGCAAGTCCAGGCGAGGAACACGAGAGAAGCAGAAGGCAAAGGTGCTTCCTAAGAACTATCAGACTACTTCTAGTACTGTGAAAGAAATATATAATTTGTTCACAAGATGTGGGACTTACTATCTGTAAGATTTACATAAGAATTCTGATGGATCTAGTAGTGCTCTAACTATAACATAGAAAGGCATTCTATTTGAGTTTGTTTATTTGGAGCAGCGAGTCCTGCTAAATTAAGGGATTTGAGAGGTGAACTCCAGTAATGTTGCACAGTGCTTGCTCTCTCCATTCATTTTGGTTCCTACATCATTTCAACTTCGGCGGATATGGGATCCATGCGAGGCGACTGGTGAGTTCAACCAGTTTCTCAGAAGAGAACGAAGTGGAGTTGACCTTGGTTTGGAATACAAAGGCAGTAGCGGGAGCAGTTGTTCCGAATTGCAACTTCATCCTTGCGCCAGGGCGCAAGTCCTTCTTCAAGAAGAAGAGGGGGATGCTGGGATCCTGCATTAGGGAGTTGAGTTAGTCATGCAGACAGAAGCAGCCTTGGTAGTGGTAGGTGTTGAGATTGAAAACTCTAGGCCGCTTGTCGTTGTTGCTAGGGGTCACGTAGAGCTACTTGGCTCCCTGAGACTGTGGTCAGCTGGAAGAAAATTAGCAAGGATATTAGGCTAGCTAGAAAGAATAAAGGATATAAATATATATAGACAATAACATAAATGAATGTACTTAGAAACTAGAACATTGTAATAATAAGAACTGAGCTCACCAATTGCATGAACAAACAGTTGATGCTACTAATTCCAGTAGATGGCATGCTACCAGCTCGTCCCTTTTCATCCTCTCGACCCTGAACTTGCTGATCGTGTACTTGTGCTCGTGTTCCGTTCTTGTGCAGATCGATCGCTCCTTTCATTTTTTGGTTTCCTCCATCATCTCAATTTCTGCGGATATGTGATCTCTTGTGAGGTGGCTGGTGATTACAAGCAGTTTCCTGAGACTGATCATTTGAAAGAAAATTAGCATGGCTATTAGGGTAGCTAGCTAGATAGAACAAACGATGTATAGATATAAGAACAGAACTGTACTTAGAACTAAAACATTGTAACACAAGAATAACTAATTAGACTTCTTGCACTGGAGAAGTGGTGACTAAAAAATTAACAGATGATGTTACTACCATTGCCTATTGCAATGTCTATTTAAAGGAGAAATCAGAGTGTGAGCTTCAACTATTTGTGTCTTCTGTTGATTAGTAGGTAGAATGTGAGTAGCCAGTGGCTAGTAGATACAAATTAAGTAGTCAGCCAAGCCAGTAGAGAGTTGGTGGAGCACCCTTTGTATCAACTTTCAACTGTCTTGAATTATTAGATGACCTACTTGAATCTTTGAGCAATCAAGGAGGAATTAAACAAAGAAGATGCCTTGGACATGGACATGGACTGCACTAGAAGAAGAATGCTAACAAGGGTATGATTATTCTTTAAATGCCAATCTGGAATTCAAAGATTTTAGAATTTTGAGATTGCCCTTCCCTTGTCATAATCCTATCTTCAATAATTTGTCTGGTGAATCAGAGGTTAACCATTTGAGGACTCTCTTTACAAGAAAGTTTGAGCTTGAAGAGAATTGTAGCTTGAGGTTTTGCACAAGTCTTATGAAGAGAATTTGGGGGTACCCATCTAAAAATTCTCTTTTCAAGAGCAAGTCTTCTTCTGTTGGTGCCAGAGATGAATATATCTGTATAATAATGACTCTAGTATATTTGCATCTATTCTAGCTAATTGCCATATTTCTGATGATTTTTGTTTGGCATGTGATTATCTTTCTTAAGATTGCTAGTTGAATTAATTGCAAGTTCCTAATTACATGTAGTAATAATTTTGTTCTTGCATTTGAAGTTTGGTATTGAAAATGAATGCATGCATTCATCAACTTTTCATTCATAGATGGACTTTTCAGTCAGGCTCTACTTTATGTGAGAGAATTTGCTGTTGAGTGTTAGGCTCAGAGACCTGTTACCTCAAATAATTCCATTTGAATAACAGCTTTAAGTTCACAAAGCTAGTGGACCTTTACTGTGATGAATTCTGAAAGAGGCAAAAAAAAAAAAAAAAAAATCTGATAGGGAAATTACAATTGTAATCACCATTTCCATTGTCAGTCACTGAACTTTCTATATATGGCAAGATAAATTCTGTACAGGAATTCCATGCAGTCTCATTTGAACTGAGTAGCATGGAGATTTCCTTGAGGTGTCAGCCACAATGAAACCAAACTAGAATGTAAAGGATAAATTGGGTTTCCAAGGAATTATGCTCGTCCGACGATCATTAGTAGGATGCTGATGATGATGTTGTTCCATATTATACAGCAAAAACAGGAAATACAACGTACATTTTGCTATCACAAGAAGAAGAAAAAAATGGAATGGGAAATCACATACAAAGAAAAGCACTAAATCACCTGAACCTCTAACTTTATTCTTCTCACAAAGGATCAATGTTGAAATCATAGCAGTTACCTTAATACATCATCATCGCCCCACCACCTCACCGAAATGGACTGAAAGCAGAAACTGCACGTACGTTTTATTTCTAGACATTTGATGATACAAGAACAAACCTCCATTGATCATGCAAGTTAAAAATTACATGAGACAAACTACATTTTGGTCTAATTATCCCAAGGAATGGCTGGAAGGACTTTTCCAGTGCATGTTCCAAACCCTATATTGTAGTCTTTTCCCTGCAAATTCCTCAAACACCTTGGAGTCAGAGAGAAAATGAAGTCCAAAAAAATGGAAGGAAACTAACCACGTTACAAGAGATATGCATGGTGCATGCAAAGTTCAATAATTGTGACTTAGTTACCTCAGTAACAAAATCATGCAGATAAAAACTAGAGACTTCAAATTAATCACAAAAACGTATTTGCCAACAGTGAGGTAAAGCATATGAAAGATATTTATGCCCTTGAAAGGAATTTTACAAATGTATAAAAAGGAATTCATATATATTTAACAAAATGGAAGCCATCAGTGGATGAATTGGCTTCTTCAGAGAAAAATGGGAAATAAGTTTTTAAGACTAATCCATCACAACAAGTGTCAATTGGCAATATTATTATATTAAGGGTAAAAATGCAATCCAACCAACTGACAAAAATGAAAGCAACAAAATGCAATCCGACTCAAAAGATTGAAATATCCAGCGAAAAATGAAATGGAGAATATATGGCTCTAAGTGCATCTAGAGGGGAAAGTAATAATAATAACCTTGCAACACCCAGTCATAATGACTTCATCACCATCTTCCAAGAATTTACGTTCAAAACCATTTAAGTTAAAGAGGCTTTTGAGCAGTCCACGTAAGCTCTAGAAGACATCCAAGTGATTCTGAATCCTGTTGGAGTGGTGGGCTGGCAAGAGAAGAGGCGATGAATGTTTGTTAACTCTAAACGCTCTTGAATACTGGGTTGCTAGCCTTTTAGTACCTCCAAAATAAATTCACTCTAGCTAATACTTTGCACAAAGTGAGAAGTTCTGCAATGCTTTACTTTGCTTTCTTTATTTTTCTTCTTTTCTTATACTTTACAACACAACCATACGACCCCTTATATAGGATTGTATACAATGAAGTTTCAAGTATAATAAATACATGTGTTAATAACCTCACAAAACTCTCTTAGTAAATATACTATAGGTTTGCTTAACTTTATTGGTAGAGTCAATAAGCTTCAGGTTTGGTTTCGTATTAACTCCATAACTCCAACAAATCACCCCCTCAAACCTGAAGCGTAGTCATGTCGAGCTTGTCTCTTAATCTTCTGAATGCATCTGCTGTGAGAGGCTTGGTGAATATATCTGCGACTTGGTTTAGAGTATGACAATACTCCAGTACTATTGTTTTCTTCTTTACATGGTCTCTAAGAAAATGAAACTGTTATCTATGTGTTTGCTCCTCCCCTGTTGTACTGGGTCCTTTGCAAGCTGTAAAGCTGATTTGTTGTCTACAAATATCATTGTTGGTTTTTCTTGTGGATGATCCAGCTCCTTTAAAATATTTTTCAACCAAATTGCTTCACAGACTGTAGATGCAGCCGCCACATATTCTGCTTCACATGAAGATAAGGCCACAACTCTATACTTCTTTGAGGTCCATGAAATTTTAGTTGACCTAAGATAGAAGACATAACCAGTGGTACTTCTCTCATCTTAGTCACCTCCACAATCGCTATCTGAATAGCCTACTAACTCTAAAGTTTTACCATAAGCATAATATAGGCCAAGGTTGAGTATGCCTTTGATATATCTAAAATTCTCTTCGCAGCTAGCCAGTGAGACTCATTTGGCGTCTCCATATAACGACTCACAAGTCCGACTCCATAAACGATATCAGGCCTTGTGATCGTCAAGTACCTCAGGCTACCAATTAGTCTTTTAAAGAGAGTCAAGTTTACAAAATCTCCATTCCTTCTCTTGATAGCTTTGTTCCTGTAGCTATGGGGGTGTTCACTGGATTGCAGTTACTCATCTTGAATTTCTCCAAGATCTCCTTCATGTACTTCTTTTGAGATATAAATATCTCATCTGTTTACTTCTTCACTTCGATACCAAGAAAATAGGACATCAATTTATTGTCCGTCATCTCAAATTCATTGAATATCGCCGCCTTGAATTCAACAAGCATTTCGGCGCTACTTCCTGTGTATAACATATCTGTTGGCCCATAGGTCCTTCACTCTAGTTTTGATGATGATTAACTCATATAGTTACAGTTTACTAATAATCTTGTGATATTTAGTTTCAGATATTTGATCAAGATATTAGTAGGTGATTAGCTTCAACAAAGGAGTTTTGGAGCTTTTACATGTTGATTCAAGAGCTCGAGCGTCAAGATCGCATATTGCACTCGATTAGAGTCAAGCTCATTGGATCGTATTTGGATTGAGTCGACTTGAAGACAGAGTTCTATAAGAAGACCTCGGTTTGTTTAGTTTAGTATATTTAGATCTTGTGTAAAGATTAGATAGTGTTGATTTGCTCAAGTTCACATGCACACGCATGTTTTTAAGTT